>VDFB02158360.1:0-32639 GCA_007258455.2 Sequoia sempervirens | reverse complement strand
TGCAGAGTGACAACTAACTTACAAATTAAGGGGGAGTGTTGAAATATTAAATAATCTACAATTCAACACCCATGTCAGGTTGAAGACTTTCAAGTTGGCCCCTAACGTAACTTGCAACATTTAATTTTGGTAGATAAATTTGAAATTCAAAGTGTGCACTTTTTTTTGGGCTTGCAATAGCCAATGAATACCTGTAACAATTAATGAGTTAGGTGATTTTGAAATTTGAATGAAGAGCTCATTCTCATGAGCTAAAAGGTAAGACAAAAGGAATGTCTTTGCAACCGTTAGAAAGGAGTAGAAGTCAATTTTTTGTTTTGTATGTGAAGACCCTGCAGCAATAGAGGAAGTGGAGAATGTTCAGCAGAAAGTAAGGTAACAACATTAGCACAAAAGGAACGTTTATCAGTCACAACACATTTTTTAGTTACAGCTATAGTATTGTAGTAGTTTTAGTTTTGAGGTGTGAGTGTAGCACCCAGTCATTGAACATTTTTCCAAATAGCTTAGTTTTATTTTGTTCATGTAAATTAGAGAATATCCTCCGAGTTTTTTGTATTTTGAAGAAAATAAGGAATATATGCAAAGTTAATTTTTTTCTATTTAAACTTGTTGTCATTGTGCATATTCTGTGTGGTTATTTTTTCTTTGTCCATCATGTCACAACAGTGACTTTGTGTTTTAATTTCCCCCTACCTCCCAACGTCAACACCATTTTTTGTGGTTCTTCTAAAATAACTCTCACTTTAAAGCACCCTGATTTGATTGATAGGACAAGTGATGCATCATTGGAATTGAAGGTGATGAAGCCATAAAAGAAATGTTAGGAGTTTATGAGGGTATGTGCAGGATCATCATAGAAAAAATAGGTTCTATGTGAAAATTAGAAAAGTCAAAAGCCAGGGTAACTTGACTTAAAAAATTTGAAATGTTGTTCTAAGTATTATTTCAAAAATATGTAAGAATAGAACTTAGGAAATTGAATCTCTAGTTTCTAAACTACTAGGTTTATTTATTTTAAATCTATTTGGTGAAAATTTAAAATTTCAATGCAAGAGTATCAATTTATAAATCATAAAAAAATAAGAAGTACATGTATGTCCCACTCAATCTCAACCAAAGAATAAAATGATAAGGTTTTAAATTTATAAAGATTTTATATATAAGTAGAGAATCTATGTCCTAGTGTAATGTATATTTTTGTAATTTTTCCTAAATAATACTATAACCCTTTATTACAAATTCTAAAAAAATATAAAATTGTATAGTCCAACCAATCTTAACTTGGTCAAACTCATGAAATCTGCATTTTTTTAAACTTATAGTATGAAGTATGTTTGATTCAAAACTAGATACCCATCTAAAGCTATGACATTCTTCTAACCAACCTATCAATCAAGATCTCTGTGTAATAATTCAAAGAAAATGAATAATATTTATTTAAATTCAAAGCAAAGAATAATTTATATATTGGTGGAAAGTTGAGAATCTCTTTTTAAAAACATTTTTAATTTCATCAATTTTGGGTAAAAAAAAAAGTCGTCAACTTCACATACCCTACACATACCCATCATATTGCCACTTTTTGGCCCATCATGATCCTGCACATACCCATCATCAGTCATCAACTTCCCATCACAAACAAGGATTTGCTTGTGTCATGGTTAGTACTGAACAAGTTGATGAAGGAAGAAGCCAAGTGACATTAAACAAGAAAAAGAAGAACACATTCTTGAAGTTCCAAGACAAAGTGAACTAACTATGGGAGATACAATCAACATACTCGTGGACACATCTAATGAAGAGAGAGTGACTCAAATATGAAATTTCCTTGATGAGGATGAACAAAAATATCATGCAACATTATTACATGAATTTCACAAACTCTTTGGTTGGACTTATCTAGATATGTCAGGTATTGATGCTAAAACAATTACGCATAACATAGTCCTTGCACAAGATGCTAGACTAGTAAGAAAAAAGATACATAAGATAAATCCTAAGATAGCTTTATTGGTTAAAGATGAGATTGAAAAACTCCTTGAAATTGGTTTTATTCATCCTATTGATTATTCTCCATGATCTCAAACATTGTCGCAATTGGAGAAGCTAACAATCATATTAGGATGTGTACGGATTTTTGAGACCTTAATAAAACATATTTTAAAGATGATTTCCCCCTTCCTAATATTGACATTATAGTAGTTTCAACTATAGGCCACACTTTGTTGTCATTCATGGACGGTTGTTTTTGGATATAATCAAATCTTATTCAACCCTCAAGATCAATACAAGAAAACATTTACTACAACTTGGGGAACATTCTCTTGGGTGGTTATGCCTTTTGGATTAAATAATTTGGGTGCAACATATCAAAGAATTATGATAGTGATATTTCATGATTACATACATAAGATTTTGGAAGATTATGTTGATGATATTCTAGCCAAATCTTTAAATTTTCAAGCTAATATGATAATCCTTTGAAAAATATTTGAAAGAATGTGCAAGTGTTACATGAGATTGAATCCAAAAAAAATGTGTGTTTAGTGTGGGTAGTGGAATTTTTTTAGGTTTTATAGTATCCCATAGAGGCATTGAGGTGGAAATGAAGAAAATGGATGTTGTCATTAACATGCCACCTTTGAAAAACATTTCTCAATTATGTACATTACAAGTAAGGATTCAAGTTGTCCACCATTTTGTGGCATCCTTAGCGGATCAAAAATTACCCTCTACACAACTTCTTAAAAAGGAATCAAAATTTAAGTGGAATGAGGATTGTAAACAAGATTTTGAAAGTTTGAAAGAATACATCGCTACTCCTCCTATTTTACAACCTGCTATGCAAGGATTTTTTTTTATCATTTATATAGCAGCATCAACCCATGCTTTTGCAACATTGTTGGCTCAACAAGATGATAATGGTAAATAACATCCTATTTATTATATTAGCCAAAGTATGATTAACTATGAAACTTGATACATGGGTGATCCCATAATAGTGGTTTACAATTTTGGCCAAACTGACACTGAAATTATTATTTTTAACTAAATCTTCACATTGGGCACCTATAGCAAGCTAAACCATGAGGAATTTGAAGATGGTGCAAACTAGAGTCTCATCAAATTTTGTCCTGTAGATTCTAAAAATATTTTTTTCAAAATTTTGGAATCAAATTGCACTTCTTTTCCCATCTCCCATGAAAATTGATTTTTTTTCAGAAAACAACATTTTTAAAAAGTAACGCATAATCGTATAACGCATAACTTTTTTCCATGAAGGATAAAATTCTAATTCTTTAAATTTAGATTTGTAACTCTGATATCTAGTGCTTCCAACTTGGTTAGATAGTTTTTATTGAATATTTTTTCTTAATCAAGCTTCAAAGTCGTTCACTACAATTCCATAAAGATAATGCATACAACTTTTTGTATATATCAATTTTAATTTAATTTTTTTTGTTGGATCAAGGACTTCAATATCTAGTGCACTCATATTTTTCAATTTTTTTTTGATAATCTTCTATTTTTTCACATGTGAAGAACAAAGAAATTCATTTTTGATGAAAAACCTATGTTTAATAAAACTTAAAAAACAAATACATAACAAAACCAAAACATATTAAAATTATATTCATTGGATAGTTGTTCTGAGGAATACCATAATCATTTGAAATAAATTTTAAATGAATTCATTTGATCCCAAAAAGCTAAATCAAAAGTGATTTTTATCAAAGATTTGATAGGTGTAAAGGAGACACATTTATAGGTATGGTTTAAAACTAGCGAGGTTCTATCCAAGGGGGTTTGATCTAAGGTGATTTTGATCAAACCCTCTTCAATTAGAATCCTTAAAAATAGAACTTTTAAGCTTAAATCATTATATTTTTATAAAAATATGTGATTTCAAATAAAATTCCTCTTAGAAATTGTAAACCACTATTATGACAACACCGACACAACAATAGAAAAAAAATGTTTGGCTCTTGTATTTGTTATTGGTAAATTGAGACACTATTTATTAAACACAAAAAATTATGTGATGACAAAATTTGACACTTTAAAACATCTTTTTACTAAAATTAAATTAGCAGGAAGCTTAGCGAAATGGGTAATGTTGTTAACTGAGTTTGATCTTAAATTTATCTCTCAAAAGGAAATCAAAGGAAATAGCTTTCCTGATCATTTAGGTGATGCTCCTTCTCCATTAGTGTTACCTAATATGGACTCATTCCCAGATGAAAGTGTGTTGACTATTAGAAAGGAAAGATGGGAATTGTACAATGGATCTAAGTGTAGAACTAGCTCTGGAGCAGGCATTATAATAATTCAACCTTCAAGAAAGCCTATTCCCTTATCCTACCAATTAAACTTCCTATGCACAAATAATAATGCAAAGTATGAAGCTTTAGTTGCTAGATTATGTGCAACTTTAGCTCTTGGTGTTCAACACTTTAAGATATCCGGTGACTCTCAATTAATCGTTAAGAAAATAAATGGTTCATATCAAATGAAACATGGAAAGTTATCCAAGTATAAGGACCTTACAATGACATTATTAGAATGCTTAGAATCACCATTGACAACATCCCATGAAAGGATAATCGATAGGAAGATGCAATGGCAAGTGTTAATTCCCTTATATCTCCTGAAGATCCTTCTATATACTTCACATTTGTGGTTCATACTATTATAAAACCTTCAATAGATGATAAGATCAAAGAGGTTTTATGAACTGATATTGAAAACTCTAGTGAATGGTACACATCATTATTCTTGATCCCTTGGTTTAGGCATTGTTCTTTTCCTTAGGATTGGGGGTTACAAGAAAAAACACCAACAAATGGTACACATCAATATTCAATTACTTAAAAGAAGGTAATTTTCTTGAGCCAAGAACTAAAAACACTAGAGCTCATCTTCGAAAACTCACATCTAGATACATAATCCTTGTGGAAATTTTATATAGATGATCATTTGATGGTCGTTTGCTTAGATGTCTTAAATAATAAAAAATCCTTATAGCCCTTGAGGAAGTTCATGTAGGTGCTTGTGGGGGACATTTTGGAGGAAGATCATTAGTTCAAAAGTTAATCTGTATAAGATATTATTGGAGACATATGGAGAAAGATTGTTTTTCTCATGTTAAGAAATATCATAAATGTCAAGAGCATAATAATTTGATTCATGATCCTACTTCTGAGATTTGTGCCCAAGTTCCTATTTGGCCATTCTCGGTTCGAGGTTTGGATCGTATTGGAAAAATATCACCACCTTCTTCCAATGGACATGCATTTATAATTACCACAACAAATTATTTCACCAAATAGGTAGAAGCTATCCCTCTTCATTCCACAACCGCTAATGCAATATGTCGTTTACTATCGCAACATATTATTGCTTGCTTTGGTCTTCCTTCCACATTAGTTTCAGAAAATAGAATTCCATTTAAGAACAATGATGTGAAAAAGTTTTTGGAAACCTTTCATATTCAACATCATTTCTCAACACCATACTATCCACAATCAAATGGTCAAGTGGAATCATCCAACAAAACTATTGAGGAAATCGTAAGGAAAATGGTAAGTAAACATAACAAAGATTGGCACACTCAATTAACTTATGTGTTGTGCTCCTATCATACACGTATTAGAACATAGATATAGGAAACACTCCCTATAACCTTGTTTATGGTGCTGAAGCAATAATGCCCTTAGATTTAGAAATTCCTTCATTGAGAATTGCTCTTAGAGGGTTGATTGATGACACTACATATAAAGAGAAATGATTTCATCAACTTGAAATGCTTGATGAACAACGCATTAACACTCTTGAGCATCTCCAAGCTTATTCTAAACGAATGTAATGTAGTTATAATGATCATCTCATTTCTCTTACATTTAATAAAGGTTATTTGTTGTTATATGAGAATCAATGTAATGTCAATGCCGCCTCAAATGAAAAAGGAAAGTTTAGCCCTAATTGGTTATTCCCTTACATAATTGATGAAAGTTATGGGTCTGAAGAATACACATTAACAAAAATATATGGTACACCTCTCAAAGAGCTTATTAATGCTACACATTTGTATTGGTACTATGCCTAGCATCTCATTTGAATAGTATGTATAATAAAGAAGTGTTTTTAGATTAAGTAGATAGTGTTGTATTTTATCTTGCATTACTTCATTCTTTGACAAACAATATTTACATGTCTTGGATTATAGAGTAATCATTCAATAAGTTTGGATTATTACTGTAACAGTGGAAAAATTATGCATTTTCCTTGCTTGATTTGAGAATAATTAATGACAAATTCTAGACTTAATATTTCCTTGATCTAGTGTTGTAATGTGTTCTACATATTCACATTAGGCCTTGGGCTCTTTTTAAGCTAAATAAACTTAACTTTTCCTTAATTTAATCTTGTAAAGTGTATTTATTTACACCTTCACATTAAATTTAGGAGGCTTGTAAACTAAATAGACCTAATCTAGTGTTGTAATGTGTTTTAAACTTTCACATTCTATTTAGGCCCCTTTTTAAGCTAAAAAGACATATTTTTTCCTTAATTTGATGTTATAAAGTATATATTTATTTACACTTTCACATTGAATTTTGAGCCCTATTACATTTTGACCTTAATATCATCATTCATAGGCCCCTAAGACCCTAAATTATGCATCCCAAGACATATTTAATCAAAATCCTAACAATATCAATAAATAAACTTAATTTCTTAACACCTTGACACTTTTTCCACCTAAAAAATACTTAGGGGACCCATACATTGTCGACCTTCTACAATGATTCAATAACTCAACCTTTACAACCATGATTTAGAAATTGGACATCTAATTTGAATAGCTATCTCAATCATCATGAAGGTGCATTTAACTTGTAATGGGTCAGCACAATATGTGCAATAGGAACTCAAAGTAGCCATATCTACACTACAAATGAGAAAAATGTAATAATGAAAAGTAAACTACTTGAAAAGAAATAAAGAAATACTGAACATCAATTAAAAACTATGCTAAGCTAAAATGCATAACAAAAATAAAGATCTGGGTGAACACACAAGAAACTACTCTATCTGCTTTGGCCATAGGAACAATCACAAAATGGAATTCTAGTGGTTGTAGGAATAGTCGATGCCATATTTTGAACTAAGTATAGAACATGAAATAATAACTAAAATAATTACTCTAAAGAATGGATTACTCACCAAGTGGGCCCCCTTGGATGAGTATCCACTAAGACTAATAAAAACTAAAATGCTTAAACTCAGACTATCATCTCATTCATGGAAAAATGTGTAAACAGAGCAATAGCATGGCTGCATTGAAAATGGAGAATGCTTAATACATCATCAATATCATCTAACAACAACAATCAAGAACTAAGAACCTCCAAGAAGAAGATTCAAATCCTTATTTATTCTATTGGCTAAACAGGGCAATCAACTCCCACTAATTGAGAGGACGCCATTTAGGGAAAATGAGGAAAAGAGTGGTAGAG
Organism: Sequoia sempervirens; assembly: GCA_007258455.2. Classification (NCBI taxonomy): domain Eukaryota; kingdom Viridiplantae; phylum Streptophyta; class Pinopsida; order Cupressales; family Cupressaceae; genus Sequoia; species Sequoia sempervirens. Next base: position 25,116 of record VDFB02158360.1, on the reverse strand, counting down.
CGGTTACATCTACAGGGAATCAAGTCAAACATGCATGCCCAAATGTGGACTCAACACTGTAGTAACACCTGCGATTTCTCAATGCCATAAATACAAGGCAGTTACAATTGTTTGTCCTGGGGAGTCTGTTATCGTTGTCCTTTAGTTGACTCATTTGAATGATTCCCATGTATGACCATCTAACGGTTTTATTTCTCAAATTAGCATCCATAAATTATGTCCTGCATAGCAGTGTCAGTATACATAATAATTGCACATCTATAATCACTTTAAAGAACATTCATCAACCATACGCAAAATCAATATAGATAATCCACATAATATGCCAATGTCATTAAAACTTCATAGAGTTAGGCTTAATCCCAATGTCAATGGTTTGAGGGAAACATTATGTGAATATTAACACTTAACTACTAAAGTTCATGACACCACCAACAAATAGACTATAGATTCTATCCAAAATTCGACCAAAAACTAGGCTCATCATTCCCCCCCAACCTAATTTCATGCCGGTCTTCCAGCAATGGAAGGGTTGTTCTTTTGTTTGGTCAAACTCTGAAGTTTGCAACTACTAGCTAGCCAACATCTATCTCATTAAAGCTTGAGTCTAGATCCCAATAAAATTCCCCCAATCTGTCAAATTTGTTTCATCTTTTCCTTTCTATAGCAATATCATATTGGTAAAATCTATAGTTTGGTACTGGCCACATGAGAATGGGTGGTTGGAAAGTCAGGGGAAGCCAAAATCTCCCATTTATTTTTCCAATCTGGATATACCTGTCAATTCAATTCAATGTTGTAACATAATTGTGAATAGAATGGGGCTTGACTTGTTTTAGCTCATCTGTTAAACTATTCCATCATTGGGCTAGGTATTCTCTTACAATCTCCTTTTTTTTCCATTGCCTTGACCTCATACTCAATGTAGACAACTTCAATCCAGGGCATGATTTTGTTACCATAGCTCGGTTTGAGAAGTATCCTGAGCCATTCTCTGTGAATATCCCTTGGGTGGCTTGACTCAGCCCTGATGGCTAAGGGGATGTGAGATTCCATTTTCTTATAAGCATTGTTCTGCTCACCCCAATTAATCTCATTTTGTACCCAAGACATAAATTCTCTCAACTAAATATCCCCAAAATATAGCAACGAGTTCCAATCATGATCCTATGTGACAACATATTAATTATGCAAATAGAATTCACATAACAAAATTTTCATTTTAGAGGAAGCAATCCTATAGGCATTGAAGAATTCAGTAGGAATTTCAATGGAGGGATTTAAATCTAAAACAATTTTTGACAACTTGAAAGAGAGATATTACTTTCTCAAGTGCAGGGCATAAATCCTTGGAGGAGCTCTGCATTCTAGAATTTGTGGCACTAGGATCACAATGTCATCTACTTTCTTCTTCAAAGTAGCAATCTCCTCATTTTTCTACTCAATAACCTCATCCCTCTCTTGGATTTCCTTTTTCAGTCTCTTCCTCTCCTGATTCCATTCTTCCTCCCTCCTTTCTATTTCTTTCCATAAATTTAAAATTGTTGGATGAACCATAAAATCAAGAGGGTTATGAATTCCTACCAATGTTTTTGTTGATGGTTGCTCCCCATATGATACTATATGCATGAACTTGGGATGTCCAGTTGTCCTTGGCTGTGAGGGTACTATTTCTTCACCCCCTTCTTACTACAGGACCTCTTGTTCTTGTTCCTGGTTTTGCTGCAGGAACCCTTGCTCATCCTCAAACTCCTCTGTGATATTAGCAAGCTTGGCCAATGTTATTTTTTCTGCTCTCTCAAATATATCCTCTTCTTTTTCTTCAACATGCACTTTTTCCATTGGAGCTTCAGTGTCCCCATGTGATGTCTCACCATGCCCAGGGCTTCCCTGTGAAGGCATACAAAAAGTCGGCCCAATTGGGGGTGATCTTACATTTTCCTTTTGTTGTAAGATGAATAGGGTCAACCTTTCTCTTCGTAGCACTTGACACCTCTTTCTCCACAAGCTGTGTTTGGGATTTTTCTTTCTCTTTTCTTGTTTCAGCCTCTTTGCTTCATGCCCTTGTTCTTATTAGGGTTTGTAGGGGGACATCATCATCAAAATAAGTTGAAGAGCTTTCTTTTTTTGAATGCTTAGTTTTAGAGGAACTAATGTTTATGGCTTCTTCTGCTACTGTAGGAGGATTTATACTAGAACTAGCACCAGAAGTTGAAGTACTAGGAGTGTCTTTAGCTATGCTTAATCTTCTGCTAACCCTATGGGGTTGGGGTAAAACCCTAGGTTGCAGTTCCTCAGGTCTAAATTGATCAATATTTAAAAATTCTTCCCATGACATCTCAGATACACTATGCAAAGATTTCTTAACCATCAATTTTATCAAGCAATGGTGGAAGACAGAGTTGTCTCTACCTTTTTGTGTTTCGATTGCCATGATGGAGAGAAGACTGTATAGAAAATTGGGCATGTTCATCCTCCTTTTGTGCCTATGTGGCTCAAGAGCTTGAAATGTACTGAATGCAAGTTGACAAACATCCCTCATAGGTGATATACCTTATAATCTAGACAACTTCCTGCTTCCATGGTTCAGGAAGAGATTCCTTTTGTGCCCTATAGTTTTTCAATGCTAATTGGTGGGTTGCCATGTACTATAAATTCTGCTCTAGCATCCCTAGAGGTAGGGTAATGCTCACCATCAATAGGTAACCCTGAAACTTTCACAATTCTCTCCTTAGTTGCCACAACTTCTAACCCTTTTATTATGGCTTTTCCTTTAGAGAATGTTTGAGAGAATTCAAGTGCAATGCCCTCATCAAATCCATCTAGCTTCATGAAATAATCAAACCATCCACATCATTGAAATTCTTCCAGGAATTGTGCATCTTGCAACAAAACATCATGAATTGAGGGCTCATTCCAAATTAAGCCACCTCCCATTTTTTGAAATCACTGTCACTCTGAAAAATTTCTTTCCTTTGCAATTCTTGTTCAAAAGCCAACACCTTTCTACTAAATTCTCACTGCCAATGTTGACTGAATTTCCTTCTTTGTCTCTTTTTTTACCATTTATTGCTTATAACTCAAAACTACATCAGGGCAATTAAGGTGAGAAAAGGGGTGATAAATGAGAGTGATAATGGAAAAAATTGGTGGCTTAGTTAACATCACCTCACACATGTGAGCCAGATTTTCAAATCAGCTTATTTAAATTTTATGACATAGCCAAATTATGATTTGATGTATGGGCAATATATTTGCATTTTTATTCCCCCCCAACCTAAATTTGGACATGTGTGCACACATGTGAGAAAGGAGTGGTGAATTGACAGGAAGTGATGACATATTATGTAATCACCTATAGTAACATGTCATGATTAAATAAATGCACTTAAAAGGTAATTAAGAGATGAGAATTACTACATACATACTTGAGTGTGTGAAGGATGTGGTACAAAGATCATGGAGAGAAAGTACTGTTTCGCCTTTTTTAGAAATAATTGAGCAATTAATGAAAGTGAAGCGAAGTGAAGTGAGGTGGAATGAAATGATGGAAGAGAGAGATGTTATATGGATGGATGGATGGGTGAATGGGTGAAGAAATGGATTTCCACTAAAGAGGAAATATTTATTATGAAAAGTACGTACCTTAATTTAGCCAAAAGATAAGATGCTAGGTCCACCACTTTTGGGTGCAAGAAGCTCATGTGCTGAACGATGGGTGAATTGCTACATGAACTCTTCCTTGGAGGTTGGCCTATGATATAATCCAAGATGATGACCATTGACATGTAACTTGAATCTAACAGGGTCAATGGTGGTGAGCGGGACAACTCCACTAGAAAAGACCTCAACAACTTTGTACGGTTCTAGCCACCTTGTCTGCAGTTTTCTTAAAAGTGAGTCCAAAACTTGATCAATGAAGGGTAAAGGAAAGTGATCCTCCTTAGTGGCAGGATTAAGTTCCCTATAATCAACACAAACTCGCCATCTTCCTTCCTTCTTTGGCATGATCACTAATGGAGACACCCACTGGCTGTCTAAAATAGGATAGATAAATCCATCATCTAACAATTTCTATAGTTTTTTTTTAACAATTTCTCTCAATGTAGGGTGGATTCTTCATTGAGGCTACCCTACTAGTTGACAATCATCTTTGATGTAGATCCTATGAGTGCAGATCTTAGGATATAGTCCATTCATAACATGATAGTCCCATGCAAATGCATGCTAATGAGACTTCATTAAGTCTGTTGTTGTAGGAAGTCTATCTACAGGAAGAGTGGCTATAGGAAGAATGACTACAAGAACAATGGCTGCAGGAAGAATAGGAAGAAGTGTCCTGACCGAAGTAGAAGATGATGCTTCCTTCACTTCATAATGGTTTTGAATTATACTAGATAACACTTCATCTTCATCTTCAAACTACAAGAAAGGACTTTTATCTAACATCATGAGTTGTGCCACTGAATTAACTTCCTCAACCTCTTCATCAACTTGTGGCCATACAAAATCCTCTTCATTATGGGTCAACTAAGCAGGAGGATAAAGAACAAGCTTTTTAGTATTCCTACCATCAGAATAGTCATATCACCTGACCGACACCCAATATAAGCATCTATTGTTGCTAACCATGGCCTTCCAAGAATGATAGGATATCCTTCTAGGGTGGCCTTGGGAGAGAGAATCATGAAATATGGTGGATACTCCCAAGAGTCTAGAATTACCACAAGGTCTTCTACTATATCATCGGGCTTCACTGTAGAACTATCAGCAAGTTGCAAGATAGTAGGAGTGGATCTCATGCATGCAACATTTAGTTGTTGCATGATACATCCTTAGTCATCACATTGATTGATGCCCCTAAATCAATTAGAGAATTCTTCACTTGAATCTCGTTTATGACAACGCTGCCATAGAACTACCTGGGTCATTATACTTGGGAATAGTCACTTTTCCCAACATGATATTAGCTAGCTAACCCACCATATGAATTGTAGTTGTGTCTCTCTTCTTTCTTCTTGGCTTCTTAAGACAAGCTTCCTTGATAGATTTTCCATATGTAGGAACATCTTTTATGGCTTGAAATAGGGGTATCTGGACAAAGATGTGCTTCAACTACTCCAATATATCAAAAGTTGTATCTCCCTTGTCTTCCTTATACTTAGCAACTTCCAATCCCCGAGGAAATGGTGGTTCTTGTGCAATCTTCTTGGCTAGAATTGGTCTAGGATTTTTAGGCATAGTTGGTTGAATAGGATCATTCAAAGGTTCCTGTTCCTCTTCCATAGGTAGCTCAGTGATGATGGGTGAAGGAGTTGGTAAAGTAGTTCTTGAATGTAGATAAATGTCACTCACACTCACAACACATACATGAACTTGATTTGGATCAACATAATATACTGGCTATTGTTGTGGTTTTTTATTTAGGTTTGGTATGGGTTGAGATGGTAGTTGAGTAGGTTTGGGTGCATTGGAGCTTGAATTAGTAGGTGGAGGCATTATAGTAGGCTACTAGGATTAAGAGGATGACATACCTTGTCTTGGAACCTAGGGCTTCCTTTTTGCAACAAAGTAGACTTGATCTTCCTCATTTTGAATTGGTTTGAGCTCAGGTGGAATCTTTTTGTCAATGTTAGCTACCATCTTGCATCTACAGTCCTTCTTCTTTCATTTTCAATGAGGGAAATATTATGTCAATGTTTCCTCTAACACCTCATGTTTGTCTTTGGCCTAAAGTGTATCCAACTGAGTAGCTAAATTGTTTGTAATATCCTACTTGAAGTCTGCCAACAAAGTAGTAATCTCCATCCTTGAAACTCCACTAATAGATGACTTACCCATAAAATATTGGTAAGCTCTCCCTTCCTTTGAAGATGCTTTGGAATAGTTTTGACATATTTTCTTGATACTATCCCAAGGAACTTGGGAGATATCTCCTCCTGCCATTAGGTCCAAAGCATCAGTGCAACTCTCATTGATTCCTCTCAAGAAAAGAAACTTTTGTGATTCTTCATTGAGTGTATGGCATGGAGATTTCTACATGCAAAATAGAAACCTTGAAATGTAATCTTCCAAGCTCTCATCTTCCTTTTGTTTCATTCTAAAGACATCACCTCCTCTCGTATCACTACCCCTACAATATTCCTTTTATTTTCCAAGGAATTTTGTCTTCACATCCTCCCAAGTCTCCATGGTGTCTCTTCCTAGACTCATAAGCCATCTTAGTGCAACTTCTTTTAAAGTGGTAGGAAATAGCTTAAGCCTATGAGCATCAGTGGTATAGTCATAACTTTTGTAAAGCATGTCAAACTCAAACAAGAAGGTATCACCCATGTCTTCTTGATGGATTCCCAAGGCAAGGGGTTATCAATCTAGCGGAGGATTCATAACTAGTCAGATCAGGATATGTGTCAATAAAGGGGAATGGTTCTTCTTCTTCTATGCATGCGGTATCAACTCAGCATCAACTAACTCAAACAAAGAATGAGCAAAAGAATAGAAAATCATTACCCATCTAAGCAAGGGGGTACTCTAAGAACAACTCAAGAGAAGTGCTATGGTAGAGAAACTATCAATGACTCCAAAGAACTTCCTAGCTTAACACCATCCCCAATAATGGCGCCAAAAATGTTGGCCTTCTACAATGATTCAATAACTTAGCCTTTACATCCATGATTTAGAGATTGGACATCTAACCTAAATAGCTATCTCAATCATCATGAAGGTGCATTTAACTTGTCAACCTAGGGACGTAAACTTGAAATGGGTCAACCCTGTATGCGCAATAGAAACTCAAAGTAGCCATATCTACACTACAACTAAGAAAAATGTAATCCTAAAAAGTAAACTACTTGGAAAGAAATAAAGCAAGACAGAGCATCAATTAACAACTATGCTAAGCTAAAATGCATAACAAAAATAAAGGTCTGGGCGAACAAACAGGAAACTACTCTGTCTACTTTGGCTGTAGGAACAGTCACATAATGGAATTCTAGTGGCTGTAGGAACAGTTGATTCCAAATTTTGAACTAAGTACAGAACAAGAAATAATAACTAAACTAATTACTCTAAAGAATGGATTACTCACCAAGTGGGTCCCCTTGGATGAGTATCAATTAAGACTAATACAAACTCAAATGATTAAACTCAAAATATCATCTCATTCATGGAAAAATGTGTAAATAGAGTAGTAGCATGGTTGTATTGAAAATGGAGAATGCTTAATACATCATCAATATCATCTAACAATGACAATCAAGAACTAAGAACCTCCAAGAAGAAGATTCAAACCCTTATTTATTCTACCAGCTAAATAGGGTGGTCAACTCTCACTAACTGAGAGGACACCATTTAGGGAAAATGAGGAAAAGAGTGGTAGAGTGGTTACATCTATAGGGAATCTAGTTAGACATGCATGCCCAAACGTGGACTCAATGCTATAGTAATTCTTGTGATTGCTCAATGCCATAAATACAAGGTGGTTACAATTGATTATCGTGGGAATCCATTGTCATTGTCCTTCAGGTGAATCCTTTGAATGATTCCCTTGTATGACCATTTGGCAGTTTCCTTTCTCAACTTAGCATCCACAAATTGTGTCCTGCATAGCAATTTAAGTATCATAATAATTACACATCTATAATCACCTTAAAGAACATTCATCAACCATTCACAAAATCAATATAGATAATCCACATAATATGCCAATGTCATTAAAACATCACATAGTTAGGGTTAATCCCAATGTCAATGGTTTGAGGGAAACATTATGCAAATATTAACACTTAACTACTAAAGTTCATGACATTTCCAAAAAATGGACTATAGATTCTACCCAAAATTTGACTAAAAACTAGGCCCATTATACACCACCCTAGGCATATGAGTCCCACCCAGATGGGACCTATACACTAGGTGTGGCATATGAGTGGCATTTAGCCTATTTTTAGGGTTTTGAGTGAGAAAATCTATGTTTTAAGTTCAAATTTCATGAATTTTGTCCTGTAAGATCTAATGAATGAGATATTAGATGGATTGCCTATATAAATGAGGTCTAAAATCATCAAGAAATCAGGAGTTAAGCATTCCAATACTTTAGAAGATCATAAAGAGAGCATTGAAGATCACTTTTAAGGCATTCAAGGGCATAATTCTTCATAAGTTATTGTAGCAATTCAAGATCCATCATCATGTCAAGAATATTAAGCATCAAGCATGTTGGTGAGCTAGTGTTATGATGTTGCATTCAAGATCCAGGATCAAGCATTGTTCCACACTTATTTAAAGATCTAGATCTACATTCTTTATGACCACTTCATGTTAGATTTCTGATTTACAAGACATCATTCAAGGTATCATGATTCATGTTTCATGTTCCTTATTTCATGTTTCATGTCCTTACTTTATTATCTCATCATTTGGTTTAATTACCTGCAAGGGGTTTGACTTAGGGAAACCCCTATTCACTAACAATCAACAAGTTTTTCTTCTCTTTACATGTGTGATTGCAAATCTATGTGTCTTGGAGCTTGAAGAACTCTTGAAAAATAGGTTACAAGCTTAGAAAAAGTTGTTGGTGTTGTCCCCTCATTTGCAAGGTAGTTATCTTCACAAAAAATCATCTATAGGTTCAAAATTAGGGTTTCAGGTTTAGAAACAAAGTGTGTCAAAGAGAGAAGAGATTAGAGAGTAGAATCAAACCTTAACCTTTAGAAAAAGCACACTAGGACTGATACACCACCTTAGGCGTATGATTCCTAGTATAACCAATTTCCAAGGTTTTTGGAGATTCAGAATCAACATTGCTAGATTCCAGCTTTGGTGTAGAAAACCTAGTTTGGGACTAAATCACCCAAACTGGTGTATGAGTTCCACTCAACATCAAAATTAGTGTTTTCAACATTTCCATTCACTAGTACATAAACAACAATATATGACTGAAAAAACTACTAAAAACTGCTTATAAATGACTACAGCTAGTCATGTGACCACTAGTAGTTTATTGTCAATCATATATGACACGACCAAATTGATGACTAAACCATTTGTAGTCATTTATTGGTTGTTTTTATTGATCGATTTGGTAGTATGTTTAGTCATTGATTTAGTCATTCATTGTTGTGATCTGGTCACTTATTTAGTCACTTTTTTTTCACTAATATATTTTGCCGCTAATTTAGTCATTGATTGTTGTAATTTGGTCACTTATTTAGTCATTTTTTTTCATTGATATATTTAATTGGTCACTTATTTAGTTGTTGATTTAGTCATTGATTGTTGTAATCTAGTCATTTTTTAATTCACTGATATATTTAGTCATTGATTGTTGTTAATTGGTCACTTATTTAGACATTTTTATTCACTATTCACTGATTTGTATCAATTGGTAGTATATTTAGTCAATTTAATTATAATTTGATGTCAATTAGTAGTATAGTTAGTCATTTTAATTGAATGATATTTGAGGATTTAAGTATAAAACATAGAAATACACATCAATCATCAATTGCACACAATAAGAAGCCATTGAGAAGGAAAAACCAGTGAAATTTATTAATAAAATAATGGTGGATTTTTATGCCTAAAAATGCCAACAACAGCCTTATAGGAAACTTAGTTAATGGGGGCATGTCAATTGTGCTAAACTGAGTGACCTCCAGGTTTTTTAAAGAAGATAGATCCTTTTGTATTTGAGGGGTTTGCAATGGGAAAAGAAAGTAGATATATAAAATAAGGATCTAACCTAAGGTGATGCACCAAGATGTAGGTGTGGGCACGGTAAATATTCCTTTTAGATGGGATTTAAGGGCCCGTTTAGCAATGTGCATGTCCAAAAATAACATATAACATAGATGAAAAGCCTAAGGAGTTTATGAAATAACATAAAATAATTTCCATACACATTTACTAAAAAAAAGAGTCCAAGACATGGTATGAATCAACAAACTTATATTGAAATTATAGAAGTTCTACAAATAAACTACTCAGTACAATAACAACACACTATAATGTCTTGTCAACTAGCTAAGAAACAAAAGGTTGAACAACAATGGCATAGTCTATGAATCTTAATACAATAATCTAAAAATAATACAAAGGTCTGGTGTCTTTCCACAATTTTCTATGTATTCTCTAAACTCATTTTCAGAAAGATGAAGTAGTATATATAGAAAATCCTCCCACTTCCTAGGAGCCAGTAATAGAAAATATTCCTTGGCATGAGCAATGATGTCCATCATGATGATTTCCCATGGCCGTTGCAACATAAAAGATTCTAAAACATAGAATGCAATCACCTTCGAACTAGATGCATCCCCTATGAATGATGATTGTGGTCCTAGTGTTGAAGCAACAAAATTCCCATGCAAACACATGTCACTCACCCACAGAGTTGGTTAGGAAACATGGCCATAGGATGGGGCTTGATACTCATTCCTCCTTTCCAACATTGAAAATCCTCATGGAGAAGACATGTGGAGGAGTCTTTTCCTGAGCGATGACTGTGGTGTCTGCCAAAAAGTGCTCATAGAATGATGCTACATGGTACGCATGCAGAGCTCGGTAGAGAAGCAAAGGGGAGCAGGATCTTTGAGTTGATCCTAGGTACCAGTAGTACTAGCTTCCAAAGTATGGTACCAATCTAATGCTCTACCTTTGAAAGAGGCTACAAGCAACCTTCACGTGACATTTTGGTCAATATCACCATGCAACAAACACACATCTACTACATCTTGTAGGTGTTTAGATGGTGTGTTTGAGCCTTCCCCAGTAAATTTTGGTATAGATTTTAAAGCAGAGGCTAGGATAGGGGCCCAAATGGTAGGTTCCTTTAGTGCTATAAGAGAGCTTCCAATGTCCCATACCACAAAATTTTTGTTAGCAATTGGCAACATGGCTAGTGGAGGGATTAGAATGTTCATTGGATAGGTTCTTGTTTGTATTGTTACTAGTGGTGGCACTAGTAGGCTATAGTTATTTGTTATTTAGGATCTAGTAACATGCATCTGGCTCATAAACCCACTTTATATTTAGATAAATTTAAGCAAGTCCCACCGGGCATGCCAAAAAAAGAAATTGTTGATGCCTAAAATGCCAATAAGCAACAACCTTATGGGAAACTCAATTAATGGGGGGACCAAGTGCACTAAACTGAGTGACCTCTGGGTTGTTTAAAGAAGTTGAATCCTTCTATAGAATTTTTGCAAATAAACTACTCAATACAATAACAACACAATATAATTTCTTGTCAACTAGCTAAGAAATAGAAAGGCCAAACAACAATGGCACAGTTTGTGAATCTTAATACAATAATCTAAAACCAATACAAAGGCCTGCTATCTTTCCACAATTTTTTGTGTATTCTCCAAACTCATTTTCAAAAAGATGAAGCAATATATATAGAAAATCCTCTCACTGCCTAGGAGCCAATAATAGAAAATCTTCCCTAGCACGAGCAATGATGTCTATTGTGATGATTCCCCATGGTCATTGCAACAGAAAAGGTTTTGAAACATAGAATGCAACTACCTTCAAACTAGATGCATCCCTTGCAAACAATGACTATGGTCCTAGTGTGGAAGCAATGAAATTCCCATGCAGACATGTGTCACTTAGCCATAGAGTTGGTTAGGACACATGGCAATAGGATAGGGCTTGATACTCATTCATCCCTTTCGATGTTGAAATCCCCGTGGAGGAGTCTTCACCTGAGTGTTGATTGTGGGGTCCACCAAAAAGTGCTCATGAAATGATGCTACGTGGCACACGGGCGAAGCTCAATAAAGAAGCAAAGGGGAGTGGGCTCTCAAAAGCCCATGCTTTTGACACATGGAGGAATGGTGGGGAACGATAGAGAAGAAATGGAGGAAACATTTGGAAGGAGCACACACACGAACACATGGAGAAAGTGTGCAAAACTATTCAAAAAGGGGCCTAGAGATATCTAAACATATGAGGCATGGGGGAACAAGCAAAAAAATATCATCAACCTAAAGGGATCTCAAAGGATTTTCAATCCATAGTGTTCTAATTACAACTTAGAAATAAAGTATAAAATTGTTATTTTTTGTCACGAGACTAAAATATGAGTTACAATATTGCATAGAAATAACTACAAGAAAGAAACTTCTCCAAAAAAATTCTATAATGATGGAAATGCATGCTTGAAGCCCTTCAATGCGAGAACATGCCCCTTTCATCTCTTAAGACTTCTACAACATGATCAATCTTCCTAGAGCAAGTTGTAACATGTAGAATCCAAGAAGGAGAGTGTTGATCGTATCCCATATATGAAACTCTCTCCTTCAATGCAGTCAACAATAACCCAACTAGAATCTTTCCTCATTTATATCCAACATGCCATCTAATATGAGCAACAAGGTGTTGCCTTTTCCACCATGAATGAAGTTATGCCTCAATAAAACCATCAAAATTACTATTAATCTCAATTCAGAAAGAATAAAAGTGCATTGTATATTGCAAGTTTACAAAAGTCCAAACACATTAGAAAGATAAATCAATTAAAAAACTATAGCCTTGTCAACAAATTCCTTAAACAGAGTGTTCAACATAGGCTCGAAATATGCATGTTGAACCCTTGATTTCATAAACTTGTTCAAAGTTTAAGAAAGTTGATGTACTCAGATTATAGAAAGAATTTTACATTACATAATGGAGGCTATCAACTCTAATTAGACTGGAACAACATTATCAACAAAAAATTCCTAGAAATGAAGCCCAAGAATGGCATTCAACTTAATTAGACAGGAAAAATATCAACCCTGGTTCATGTGTTTTTTAAGTAACCATCATGGAAGAATCCATTTATATATAAATTCCAAATTAAGTTGATGAGAAAAGATCTTTGATATCCAACTGGGAATCCTTAACATCCAAAAATTACTAACCTAATGTTTCACAACAAGTTTCCCAACTGTGACATCATATTTACTTAAGAAGTCAGATATTGATCCACTGTCATATTGAATCTCACATGATTCTCCTTCACAAACAAAAAATGATACATATTATTTTTTTACTAACTTCTTTAATATCCCCATGTAAGCAAACTAAAATAAGTGAGGTTGAGGGTTTGAAGTAGAGTACCATCTTCTTGGTATGTGTTTGAATTTGATGACTTGTATATTGAATGAAAATAGCAAGCTAGCTACACTGTAAAATCATTGTTAATCATTGTTACAAAAATAACCACAAAATCCTCTTTAATTAAAATAATCCTTCCTAGATATTTTAGTTAATTTCTAAGAGAGCTAATTTTACTACCCAAATAGCCATCAATCTATTTACTATATATAATTTCCCATAATTTAAAATTTGAATGTAATGAAACTAGCCATAATTACCAAAGATTTGACACCAAAATGTAGTATAAAATGAATTGTTTGATAGAATTCCTCAAAGAGATGTCATCTCATGGAATGAAATGATAATGATTGCAGAATGTGCACAAAATGTATTTTGTAAGGAAGCTCTCAAAATATTTGAATTAATGAAGCACTCTGGAACACCGACATTGTAAGATTTGCTTGTGTTTTAGATGCATGCAGTCATGCAATTTTAGTGGATGATGGTTGCATGTAGTTCACACGTTAGTAACACTTGTTGCATTACATATATAGTTGATCATTAGGTGTGCATGATTGACCTTTGTGCCCGTGTTGGATATCTTGAGGACACCCTAAACATTATTACTGATATGTCAGTTGAACCTTTGGTTCTTGTGGATCATATATGAATATAGGCCAAGTATTCTAGCAACATTTATTTTTTAGTTGGATCCTAAAAATGTTGCAACTTATATTCTTCTCTAAAACATCTATGCACAAGCGGGCAAGTGTGGTGAGGTTCAAATAGTAAGGAGATTGATGAAAGATAGAGGAATTAGAAATATACCTGCATGTAGTCAGATTGAAGCGCATAAAATGGTACATGATTTTTTTTGTAGGAGAAATATCACATCCACAAACATGGGAGATCTATACAAAGTTGGAGAAACTGGCTTGGAAAATGAAGGAAATAGGGTATTTCTCGATTCAAGACTTTTACTAAATGTTGTGGAATAGATGAATCATTTATCTACCACCATAGTGAAAACTTATCAATTACATTTGGTTTGTTAAACATGGCCCCTAGTACAACTATTAGAGTTGTTAAGAACCTTAGAGTATGTTTTGATTTTCACACTGCATCTAAATTCATCTCCACTATTGTTGCAACATAAATTGTTCTGAGAGATGTGAACAATTTCCATCATTTTAAATAGGGACAATGTTCTTGTGGAGAATATTGGTGATGCTAAATGAAACAATCTAAAAAATAGGCTTACACTATAATAATGTGCACTACATTAGACATACATTAATAATAAAGGGATATCCATTAAAGCATAACAACATGGATTTTTTTTTTTTTTCATGTGTTGTAGTTACAAGTGCCTTGCTAGACATACATGAAAATTTAGAAGGAATATACATAAGGAAAGCAAACTATTTCAAAAAAAATTCCTCAAATAAATGTGATATTTCTTTTTATAGTATAACTATGATACTGCACTATTTTAACACGATCCTTGTGGTGATGTGAGATGTTACCGCTACACCACACCATTATTGCTTAGCCTTTGCAGTAATGCGGGATGTTACCGCTACACCACATCATTATTGCTAGGCCTTTGCGGTAATACGAGATATTACCACTACACCGCATCGTGTCTTCTTGGCTCTTGCGGGGATGCAAGAGAGGTATTTAAGTTACTATCATACCTCACATTTATTGCTCAACCTTCATAGTAATGTGGGATGCTACCACTAGACCACACCATGTCTTCTTGGCTCTTGCGGTATGGCAGTATTATGAAACTTGGCACGACCATCTACTACCTTCACACAACAATCTTATGAAACTTCTCAATATTTATGGGAACATTTTAAATTGCATTCATATCTATAAGGAAACTATACTATACGGATCATAGTCCCAAGAAACATGGCAATAGTTATACCAATAAATAGTTAACTAGAAACAATGAATTTTCAATGCATAATAGAGAATATATAGAGAGTTAAGTCATTGATAAAACATCCTTGGAGAATTGTCATCAGAAGTATGACAATTTAAGAGTTTGTAGTAGAAAATCATATACCCTCAAAGACCTAATAGTCATAATAGACCTAGTGATAGCTTTCAAAGTCATAAGAATAAATTCATAAGAGAATAGATGCAAGAACATGAAAAGACATTGAGATGGAAGGGCAGTTAGTAGAGTTGAAGAATCAAACCTACGGTGAGAAGGTGGGGAGAACAAAATAATTTATAGTCAAGAGCATCATGGCAGTTTCTCAAGTGACTATATTTGGGCAAGGAGAGAACTTAGTGACAACATTACCATCAAAGAAATAAGGATACTCAAAACCCTACCAAACCCTAGGGCCTTTTTCATCACCTTGTAGAGATCTCAAACATGCATGAAAATATTTCACAAAGACTAAAATCATCTCTATTTTTTATGATCACAAAAAGTAACAAAAAGTAACAAAAAATTAGATTTACAAGTGATGAAAAGAAGTACATGGAAAGTATATTATGCTGAATTAATTTTTTTCTAAAAAACTTAACCATTAACTATCCAATATAATCTAACAAAATACAAATATACAATGAAATATTATGATTAACAAAATGATAATTTTAACGGTTTTTCTTAAGGTAGAAAAAAAAAATTGTGCAAGTGAAAAATACTACTCTTAGATTATTCTGAACAAATAACATTTTCATTTACATAATTTTCAAGCAATAGTTTTTTAGATCTGTCTAGCTGTACAAAAATAAAATCAAACTTGCAACGATCTCAAAGATTTGAAGGTTTAAAACTATGATATTTTTAGATCAATTCTTGGGTGTATCCTGCAAATTTAATCACAGAAGGATGGGTCATCACCTCATTTAGACCTAAATGTGGAACTGCCGTTGTTGTTTCCATAGAATCCAAAATAGGTATGCTGGAAGAAATAACCTTGTAAATACACAAAAGGAAAAGCTAAATCAATAGTAATTTACTAATTCTCATTCAACTTATTTGTAATCATTTTAAGTATCTAATTCTATTGTACTTTAAATATTTATAATATGAAGTTTAGCTATTTGAATATCTTAAATAGTTTTAAGTTATAAAACTGATAAATAGGCTTTAGAAATAAAAACAATCCCACTTCTAAAATTTTAAATATCTTTATTGTATTTATTTACCATTGTTAGAGAGTTGCAAATTTTGAATTGTCCTCTAGCCTATAGGATTGAGAAAGGAAGAAAATTGTCAAATAGTGATTGAATCATAACAAATAGTCCAAAAATAATGAAAGTTACTGTCAAATGGTGATAAAGATATATCCTCTAAGTCATTTGCACATGGTGATTGAAAACAAAATGAGTAAGAAGTAAAAGAGCATTGGATCATAGCACTACAAAATGGTCATGAGTTATGCAATGAAATTCACTGTTCTTTTGATCACAAAGGAGATCAAGATAATAACCAACATAATGATGTGCATAGAGAATGTTCATGGAGTGCAAAATTTCTTACAAAGAAATTACCACAACAAAGTTTGAGGTGAATTGCACCTACTATTTTAGGTTGATATAGATATGTTCTAACCTGTAGTTAATTGTTGTAGCATAACATATAGGCTAAATAGTTGTTCATATACCATTGTTTCAAATTCTAAATTGCTATAGCTTATTCTAGGAGTAAATCATAGGGGGATTATATACATAAGACACCATTGTTTCAAATTCAAAATTATTTGCTTCATTTATTTAATCTAAGACAACCTACTGTATAGAAGATGCTCTCAAAATAATAGTAAAATCCTTTATTCTAGGATGACTATTTAGAATATTTCCTATCATAACAATGAACAAAGAATCAATCATTAACCTGAAATTTGCTTGGGTAAAAACTCAAAGCTATCCTCGATACCTAGTAAATTTATGGCCAATAGTAGGATCTACAGGCTGAGGAAGTTCTTCATGGATGAAATTGGGAATAAAATTCAAAATGGAAAAGAGAGTGGAAAAGTAGAATTTGATGAAACTCTTGGAAAGTTTAGGTTAATGATTGATGCCTTTGTTTATTGTTATGATGGGAAAGATTCTAAACAGTCACTCAGAATAAAGGATTTAACTATGATTTTAAGAGCATCTTCTATATAGAAGGTTGTATTAGATCAAATAAATGGAGAAAAAAATTGTGAAAGAGCCAACAATTTTTAATTGGTGTCTTATGTATAGACTTAGGCCCCTATGATTTGCTCCTAGAATTAGCTATATTGCAATTTAGAATTTTAAACAATGGTATATGAATAACTATTTAGCCTATTTTTTATGCTACAACAATTAACTATAGGCTAGAACATATCCATATCGACATAAAATACTAAGTGCAATTCACCTCAAACTCTGTTGTACTTGAGTATGATAGTACCTGAGCTTTTGGTATTTCTAAATGGAACCTATAGTGGAAAAATGTAGTCTCCATTTGAAGTAACCATCTTTGAAGCTCTTCCTTGAAATGAGGGTTGAAAATATTAGAAGAAAAGCAATACCATATGATGGAGCTTCCAAAATTTGCTAATTTTTAAGAAGCCCACTGATGCTATTTGCTTCATAAACCCTTGTCCCCATGAGTGAGTAGGGTTTTGCTTATGAAAGTCCTCAAATCATCTAATGCTTCATTGACTTGCTTTTCTAGTTTCTAGTTATGTAAGTCATCACTTAAGCCATAGTGCACATCCACCTACTGACCCCTTTGGTTAAGAGTGCCGGTCACCCAGTTGGCCCATCAACCTTAGCTATTTCCTAAGTTAGGTTTTACATTTTCCCCAATGAGTCAAGCTTAATTCATTAGCCTATGAGGGTCATGTCACCATCAGCCTAAAAAAGGCCCTTATTAAATGCTAACATTGCCATGTGTGCAGGTTTTGAGATTTGAGGTTATGGGAAGAGATCCTAACTATACCACACTAGCTCATGAGTGATAAATACTGGCCCATTAAAAGCTACGAGATCAATAAGGTGAAGACGTGTGTCTTCCTATGGATGTGGGGCCTATTCTCCACTATCAAGCTTATGGCTCATGGTTTTAAACCGATGACTAAGATCAAATGCTAGAGATAATCTCCACCATTCCCCGCTGGCTCACAGGAAGAAAGTGAATGCTAGTTAAAATCCACAAGATCAGTGAGATATCGACACATGGTTAGTTCACTTAGTTGGTGAGACGGATGGAGCCCACTGATGGAGAAATTTCCATTCGAGATGGATTAACACCATTGGCCAAGGACAAATCAATGAAGTACCGCTAGATTTCAAACTTGGTCAACCTAAATAGAGCTATTTGATTTTCCATCTGGTCATGTGACCAACGACCAACATTCAAAGTTGGCAAACAACACACATGATAGTTGTTTTATTATACAACCAGTGGGCATTAATGTTGCACTCTCTGAAAAATGTGATCAAATTGATCTTCATGTGTGTGGAGACTTAATTACTAGCAATCATGAAGTGCAATCTATATATTTCCATTCACTTGGGAATTAAACGATGACAATACGCATGCCAACGAATTTCCAAGTTTGTGCGTGCATTTTTCACTAAGCATTGATGATTGGTATCATCATGTTGCTCAATAAATAAAAGTGATGAGTTGCTATTTTGACCATAGAAATTAAGTTGTCAAGTCCTCAATTCTATACAGAGAGCCGAAATTCAAGTGTATACTTTCTTGTGGAAAAATGAGTAAGGTTGGTAACCCATCTATCCCAATGCAAAGGTCTGCTAGATTAATTTTGTAAGAGTCTCATTGAATAGAGCTGGAGCTCACACAGAGTGCTCACAATAGCATCCATGGCAAGGAATCTTCACCTATGATTACTAGATGCAGCCGCTAACTGAAGAGCTAGGCTACAAGCTTGGAGGTAATGGGAAAGAAAGAGAAGGAAGCTGTTGAGCCATCTGGAAGAGTGTACAGAAAAATTAGGTACGGTCTTATGGAACCCTCAAAAAGAAAAAATAAAAAAATTCCTTGTTCCATGTTAAAAACCTCATTGCATTTGGATATAGGGTTGCTATCTACAAAAGCTTATAATATTCTATTGGGCCATTGACTCCCTATTACTCATTACCAATTATTTTAATGTATCTTTAGTCATTCATTATCACCTGGTAACCGGCCCTTTCTAGCCTAGGTTCAGACCTTTCTATTTTACAAAATTGGGTAAGGATCTTTGAGCCCTTATTCTCTTTGTATTTTATAACTAGAGGTTTTCGAGTTAATTATTGTCCCAGGGAGCCCCCTTTATAAGAAAAAAATAATAAGCACATGCTTAAAAGATTCCCACTTATGACTTGAGGGCCTTCAATGCTACATCACTCATCGTTGATTTTTTATTGATTCACAAATTGTAATAGTGATAAGTGATGGATTGATGTTTTCCTTTTAAATATCACTAATGGCTTTTAAGCTTTTGAAATAATGATAGCGATGAGCAATACTTATGTCTTTATTTTCTTATCACTCATCGCTAATGGTCATAAAAAGATAAACTTGGAATGATGATGAGCAATATGATCACTTGATCGTGGATAAGTTTTGAATGTAAAATATCACATCAACGATATGCGATGGACATCAAAAGTTGTAAATATTCTCATCGCTAATTGCTTGCAAAATATATGAGGAGAATTAGTGCTGACCAAGGACCTTATATTACAACTTCATAGCTCATCATTGATTTGTTTTAGAACTTGAGTTCTAAATTGGCGATAAGTGATGAATATTCTCTAAAAGGATTGTTCTCACTAAAATGATATGATCCTATGAGCGATGTCTTTTGTGATGTTTGTTTTATGTAGGTTGTAATGTCCAAAGTTGGTGCCATTACAACATTTCTTGTCACAGATAGAGGCATTAGTACAAGGTTCGAATTAGCGATATGTGACAAGAGGATAAGTGTGACAAAAGGTCAGGCTATGGAACCAAGGGCTAAAGATCATTGCTAGAACGTTTGCATTGCTAATAAGAGTGGGGAAAAGAAAAAATAGATCAGCGATGAGTGATGGTCACTACATGGAACGGGCTACGTGGAAAAATCCTGAAGGTTTAGCATAAATCAAAAAGGAAAGCAACGATAAGACTCAGGAGCCATTGATAAAGTCTTTTAAAGTAGGATAACCCAATGGAATGAGAATCACCACAAAAATGCTTTCATCAAAATTTAGGATCAATGATGAAGCGATGAAAATTTTAAAGAAAGTTTCCCTCTAAGAAAAAATTTTCTTGTGTCCTTTGCCCATATTAATGAAAGCATAGATTAGGTTGGTGATACATATTGATTGACAGATCACAACACTTGAGCTGGCATTTCTATTTTCCATGGATGAAGTTTTAAGTGCTTTAAAAGCAATGGCTTAGATTCAATCTTGAGCTATAAGTTATCAACTTGCTCGCATAAGAAGATTTCAAATCATTAATCTTGCATGCTTCAAATTGCCTATTTAATGCAGATTACTTGAGTGATTTCCCATTTCATAATTCATTTTTCAATGAATGAGGGTCGAAGGTTGATAAAGAAGTGTATGGGAATTGACTTCTCCTGAGAAGTGTGTAGACATTCTAGGCAAGTAGGTTTTTCATGATGATCTAAGAGTTTGAGGGGCTGAATTTGTTTGAGCCTAAGGAAAGTCTTCTAAATACAAGTGGAATACATGGAGCTTCTAATACGCCAAAAAGAAGAGTAGGATTAGGGAAATTCAAGGAGTATAGTACCAAGGAAAATTACCATCCAAGAGAGCAGAGAGTTTTAGAAGAATTAGTCAAAAACATAGAGAAGAGGATGGTGAAGTATGAAAAGAGGGCATGGATGGAGAGTGAGAATTATAAGGTCTATCCAAAGGAATGCAGTTCTCCATGTGAGATTCTTAATAACCCTTTAGAAAATGAGGGTGACACTGAATCATAAGGTGATTATTATGCCCTCTCCCTGGTACTATCGAGGAATCCTGATAAAGAGGTGGTGACAGTTTCTCCAGTCCCACCATGAGTAAAACGTGGGTGAATATCCTTTGAGGTTGACAACTCAGAGTGATGATTGCGCCCTATTTTTTGTTTTTGATGATACCATGCCCTTTCTATTAGGATTGTCCTATTCAACACTCATGTGATTTCTTGTTTCATGTGCTGAGGTGGAAAGTTTTTGGGCTGGTATGTAGGAGAAGTGCTAGACTAGTTAACTTTGGCAATGCATATGTTGTTTACAGATGATATACAAGTTTGTGTTGGAGTTGCTATTGGAGAATCTTCTTTGGTCAACAAGGATGAGGATTCAACATGGTTACAACAAACTCTATTTTTCAAGGAGCTGGCATGTCTTCATTCAGGGAATGTGGAATGTGGTCTTTTACTCTTCCATTTTCCTCAAATGATTGCATGTAACAAACTAAGAATATCTCAAATTCTAGTGCAAATGAAATGAAATGTAAATGTAATTAAGCCTGATGCTTGTTGCTCCCTTATCCTATAAAGGGGATTTTAGGGCTTATTACAGAGGTCAGATTCTGAAGTCTTAATAGAGTTCTAGGTAAAAGCTAAGTTCAAAAAGGGCCCTTAGAATAGAATTCTGAAGTAGGCCAGTAGTTTGTCTTGGAGAAGAAGTCATGTATGTAACAATCTTAAATGAGTTTTATAGAAATTACTGATATCGAAACAAATATCAGTCAAGAAATTTATACTCTCCTCTGTATGTTCATTATGGAGTTATGAATGAGAAATACCAATGGTGTTATCATTTGTCTTCAAATATTTTATTTGAATGTATTACTCTGTTTTCAACTTTAATTCAAGGAATTAATTAAAATGCTTGAATAGGGCAATAAACTTTGTAAGGAATGGCTTAGGATTACTAAGAAGTGAATGTTTCTTGCATAGTAAGTTTTCATAATGCAAAGCAATATGAAAATAGTCCGTTTATCCCTTAAAAGAGTAATTTGTAAATGACTGATCCTCTTGTGTGCTTGACTCCGTTGCTCCAATTGATTAGACACTAGTCATTCTATAAGAGAATCTTGCATAAGATGAACAAATAGTGTTCCTAGCTCTAGACTTATGAGAAGAACAATACTCAAAATAGAAAATCTCTCCAAGGGTAGTAGAAGTGGAATTAATCTTAATTCCTAGTAGATAGCTAGTCCTTCATTTGAAAATCTACCAAATTTTCAATAAAAGTGATTTCATTTGCCACATAAAGGAATTAATCTATGTATAAATGTGTTACTAATTGATTATATTGCATGAAAACAAATTAGGATTACCCTCCTAGGTTTCACAGAGCCTGAAGTGAAGGAGTACAAACTTTCAAATCCTATGCTCATTGCGTTGGCCACTAACCTAACAATTCTTCATCATGGGAGTTGGCTACTTCTTAGAGGATTGTTCGGTTCTGCTGGAAAAATCACCAATTCTCCTTTTGATGTTACTGAAAACCCATCAAGTATATTTGGTTCATCTTCAAATGTCTCATTTGAATGCATGCCTTCATTTTTTCTTTGTTTCAATGAATCAATTTAAATGTCTAAATGAGGTCATGGATTTGTAGTGGTCTACTGAGAATTTGGTAAGAAGTGATGAATTATTTGCAGAGAGTTTCCATAATACAAGTTCTTATGTAAATAGTCCATAATTATCAACCTTAAAGAATTTATGCATGATAGGTCATAATGTGTATGACTCTATTACCCAATTGATGAAGGTACTGGTCTATTTGTCCTAGTATTTACATTTTGAATGATAACGAAGTATTGGACTGTTGATTTAGGGTTAGAATGTAAATCTTTTAAAATTTTACCTACAATGGAGTATGTATGTGAGATACATTCCTCGTTCCTGGTAAATTGATGAAAATTTGCTTTAAGACCAGCCAACCTTTGAGTGAATTGTGTCATTTACCACGTATAGGAACTGATCTGTGATTTGCTATGTCATTTGATGAGATAGTCAAATAAAATGCTAAAACGAACAACCTCCTAGGTCCGACAGAGCCTAAAGTGTAGAATATCTTGGTCTTTGACAAAATATTATTAGTTGGCCATTCATTTTAAGGGTCTTGAACATAAGAGGTGGCTACTCTTTAGAGATTCCTTAGGTTTACTGGGAAAAATGCCAATAGAATGGCGACTCTATTGGGGAATATTCTCATTCTCCAAACAAAAATACAAAGTGCAAATTCAAAGGGTAAGGCGAACCTGAAAATATTGATTGGATAATGACAAATTCTTGAACCTGGAAAATATTTTGAGTGCAACAAAAATTGAGGGATCCGAGTGTGACTTTGCTATGGAAGATTTCCCATAATTGTAAGATTTCATACCATGTGAATTTCATTCCTCTAGAAGGAGGTGGCAACTTTGACTCAAAGAACCTATTAAAGTTTGCATATATTGATTGGATTTGTAATTTAAAGGGAAAATGATAGTCACTCGAAACAAATTACTAGATATTTTCATAGAATTTGAAGAAATAGGAGTGTATTGTTAGTAAATCAAGATAAATATACCATACTTGAGATGTAAATGATTCCCTAGTGAGTGAATTAGCTCTAGGTAAGGGAATGGTGGTAATATTTTAGCATGATTTATGCATAAAGTTCAATTCCTGCGTCATGATGAAATGAGCATGTTAAATTGTTAGATCTTAGGCAACATTTGTACTAAATACATATGCCAAGGTCTTAGAATCAAATCTGTGAAAAGTATTGAAGTGATGTATAATTGTTAAGTATATTCTCAATTCTTTTTCAAGAATTAAAAGTAAATTGTCAATTCATGCCATCTGGTGTAAATATGGGGAAAAGTATGCAAGGTGAACAGTCATTGTCTCACCAAGGTAATTTTAGTACTGATAGGTATAAGGAAAATAGCTTTGACAATATTTGTGGTTACCCAAATGTGATGCCACCCAAGTTTAGGGACAAACTACCAAGATTAAGTGGTGAAAACTCAGAATTGACAAGTAAGCATGTGCCAGAATTTGTTGATGTGGTGGGTGACTATGAAATAGACTTTGAAGATGTAGTTATGGAATTATTTGTTCAATCCTTGAAAGGAGATGCAAGAGATTGGTTCTCTCTTCTGCATGCTTCCACTATGCATTGTTGGAATGAACATAAGGAAGCCTTCATGGACTAGTTTGATGAAAGGATTTAAACCCAAGTGTTGCAAGAAAGAATTTCATGAGATTTCCAAGGATAAAGAAGAAGTAGTCCCAACTTTCAACCTTAGATTTTCCAAGGTCATAAGGGAAATACCTGAGCACATGAGACCAAATGATGTAGTGTTTGGTTGTGTATTTGGGCTCGCATTTGATAGTAAGATGAAATTCTTGTTGAGAGATAAAGAGCCTGCCACCTTACAACAAGCTTACCAAGAGGCCATGAATATCAAGAACAATTTGAAATACTCAATTATGAGGGGACCTGTGATTGCTAGTAGTAGTTCTAATAGTATCCAAACTATTAAACTAAGTAGATCAGGAAGTAAAATCGCTTGTCAAGAGAAGAAGCCCATAGATGTTACATCTGCATTATTCTTGAGAGATGTCAAACATGAGCAAGCATCAATCTCACTTCAACCAAGAACGAGAAAATCTTATTTGATTCTCTCTATTGGAAAGTTATATGAAATAAAGAGACATGCAAATGAATCACCATATGACTTATTTTCAATATTCTTGGATGTTTTGATGGAGATACCCAAGAGTTTTAGGCCTAGTGATTTAATGTGCATTAATTTGTTTTGTGAAGCCTATATATCAGGATCAAGTTAGTGGCTTGAAATTTAGAAACCTCATTGCCTTGATCAAGTAGTGGATTGGATAAACATTGTGGAAGATATTGAGCATGGTCATATGAACTTAGCTATTTCCCAGAGTGTGGGAAATAATTTCCATGTTGAGGAAGACCAAAGGCTAAGTTTTTCAAATCAAACAGAAGCATCAGATTCAGAGCAATTAACTATTGAATGTTGTTATTTCATAGGTAACATAGAAGC
>VDFB02158359.1:0-10466 GCA_007258455.2 Sequoia sempervirens | reverse complement strand
GCCCCTGTTATTTTAGGAGACGAGATTTGGATGTCTTAAGGACAAATTTGATGCAATACATACCTTTCAATTCTTAACTTTAAATCAGAAAAGACGATTTAAAGAGGACGATTTAAAGAGGAAGTCTTAACAGAACCTCATTCAAGGTGGATCAATTCTTGAAAAGAGGGTAGATTACAAGAAGAGGGGACATATTTAAGTGGACTACAACATGATGAGTAAGAATGCACATCTAGTGTAGAATCTAGAGTGGGTAAGTGCAAGAATTTGAGTCTACTTTTAGGGGAATTGTCATTTTTCAGCTTTAAAATAGTCATCCATTCATTTTGTTTAGAATAGGTACCCATTTTAAAGTGGGTACTTGTTTCAAAAAGTTTGAAACTCACAATCCATGTTTTTTATTTAGATTTAGGCTAAAAAAAAGGCATAGTAACCCAACCCTTAGCCTTGAAAAATAACTGATTTTGACAATATGTCTGACGGATTTTATTTTTTAAATTATATTTTTGAAATTAAAACCCATTATAGATGATGATATATAGTATTCAAATATATAAAAATTTTAATGATTGAATTATTTTTTCGATTTCTTAATTAATTTATTATGAAACTAGTCCATTAACTTGAAATGTTAGGTTTTCATATTTTTTAATAACTTTTGATTTTTTAACTTTATTGTAACAACATTATATGGTATCAAGAAAGAAACCAGGAGGAGGATGCTGGCATTTCTAAGAGAACCAGAGCCAATTTGAAGAGGAAAGCTCCCCCCACTCCGCAAATCATTCAAACCTTTAAGAAGGGTGTTCAAGATATGCAGAACCTGGAGGCTGAGACAGAGTCCATCTTGAAGACTCTGGGTTAATTGAGACGGTTTTTTTGTTAGTTTTTTTGCTGGCTTTTTTTGTTTGACCTTCTTGGTCTTTTGCGCAGGGCTGTTGCTTGTTCTGGTTTTTTCCTTTTGTGCAGCTGGTTGTTTCTATTGGACTTTTATGTCCTTTCTTTTATGTTGTAAACTTTGTGGTTTCGGGTCCCTGTAAAACCTGTTTTACCCTTTATCAAAAACATTAAATGGTATCAATCTAAGATCAATTACATACACAATGAAAAATAATATTTAAAAAATGATTAGTTTAGGTCAAATTATGGTGTCCATACATGAGGGTTTTCAAAACTAGAAATTAGTGCCAATAAAAAATTAGTTAATAAAACAAAATTTAGAAAAAATATCCTCATCAATCTTTAGAATAATACACAACTGTCTCAAAAGGGAACTAGAAAAAACTTTTACTTATGTCAAATTATGTTGTCTATGTTGGTTTCAACCACCTCCTAGGAGCACCATCTGCAAAAAAAAAAACATTCACGAATATAGAGAAGCACTGTGCTACGTCACCAAAAGTGAATGAAAATTGAGATGCTATAAAATACATACTATACATGCTTTTTAAATTCATGAAAAAGATGACGGATAATCAACTACCCAATACAAGAAATAAAACCACTAAAATAATTATCCCTAAATTAAAATTAACACTAACATCCCCCTTAAGTGCGAATTTAGGGAGAATTATTATGCAAAAATGAAAATGCAATATGGGTCCCAACTACAAAACCATGTTAGGTACCCACTTACAATGCAAAAAAGAATCTCTCACAACTAGAGAAAAAGACAAAAACCCCGTGGGAAAAATCCCCTCTTCAAAAGAGAGAAAAATAAAATAAGATGCATGGATGGAGGAATCAAGAACACCCCCAAGGACTACATACATCATGTCTATACAATCAGTAATCCCCCCATAGAAAGGGAAAAAAGAGATATTATATCCACCCCATAATGAAGAAGCTCTAATGTCGATGAAATCTGCCTAAAAACAAAAGATGATCCAATGTAGGTACAAGCAACTCCTCTCCCCTTAGGAAGAAAGAATTCCACCAAGTGATGAAGAAGCCACTCCATGTCCAACTAAAAAAGGAAGTCTCCAAATAGAATAATCCACCACATAATCATGATGAAAAACAACCAAGAAATGTGACAAATCAAGTGAAAGTGAATGATCATCAAAGTCAATCTCTAAAGACAATCTAGATGTATCAACTACCATGCTAAAACTATCATCAAAGAGGAGAGAAATCCCCTCAAGTATGTCTCCCAAATTTGCAAGATGAGACTCCTTAAACAATCTGATATTCTTGCCAAATACTCATCCAATAAAGCAAGATTTGAGCGATCAAAAACAACCTGATGTGTTGAAGAACCAACCTCTAAAGCAACAAGAGATGAATCAACATAGGTTTGAAGAACTTCAAAGTTTAAATGACCAATCTCTCCCGATGAATTGCTATCAACACTAGCAAGAGGGGTGTGAGGCTCATAGTCATCATCACCAACAAAATGAGAAAAGGCATAGAGACGAGACTCGTGATCAGCTTTACCAACAACAATCACTTTTCCATTATCAGCCTCTCTAATGAAAACATAATCTATAGTGAACTCTACATTCTTAGATACCTCACCATGAGTAATCTAATAGATGGAGAACGGATTTATGTGCAAATCTAAAATACATAGTACATATCTGAAACAACCATCACCATTCTCAACATTGCCTATCCCTGCAACACCCAAAAGCTTAATATCTCTAAATACCATCTTGGAAGTATCAATAGGATGAAGATCTAAAAAAGTATAGGGAGTAAAATCCATGTGGTGAGATGCTCTTCAATCCAAAAACCATCATGACTAGAATGGATTGTAGAAGTTACCAATGCATGTCCCTTACCCATGTAGAGTTTATCTTCTTTACCACTTGCAAATCATGCATTCCTTGATTGTGTAGGTTTGGATGATGATGCAGAGGTTGTAGAAGAAAGAGTCACAAATGAGGGGAATGAAATATTGTTCTTTTGAAGAAGATTTGAAAGGTCATCAATATTCTTCATATAACAATGGTGTTCATCATGCCCTTTCTTCTTGCAATACACACAATTGAACTTTTCCTTCTAGGATTATTCCCTTTTTAAGAGATGGAGGACTCGTGAGACTTTGTATTAGCCTTAGGTTTCTTCTTCCCTTTGCTTTGATATCCTTGTGCAACTAATGCATGATTCATAGATACCCCCTCTAACTAGGCAAGTTTGGCTTGCTCCCTCATCAAATGGTTACATAAAGTCTCAAAAGAAGGCATTTGGAATGCATTGCCCAAGGCATCCATGGTGGAGTATAAGGTAGAATAAAAAACTGCAAATAGACTTCTTAGCTTAGACAAAATAAAAAAAATGGACTCCTTATTAGTTTTACTCTTCCCAAATCTCGCCAATTGTGACCTCACGGATTTGAACTTGACTAGAAAATCATCAATGGAGGGAAATGGATCAGGGGAAAGAGAAGTTAATTCTGACTCTAGTTGCAAAGAATGAAACTCATTGACTTGACCAGATAGGTTATGTAACTTATCCCACAACTCCTTGGGTGTATCACACTCATTAATATGAAAAAGAAGACTATCAGAAACATTCAATTTCATCATACCCATAGCTTTATCACACTTGTTTCTATGGGAAAATATTTCATACTTCCTAGTAAGAGTGAGTTGGTTATCACTCAGTGTAGACCATAAACCCTTAGATTGGAGCAACCTACGTATTTTCATCTTCTAGGTATGGTATTATGGGGGGTTAACAACTCAACTGAATCAAAAACTGTAGCCATGACAACCAAAAGCAAAAATACACCAAACTGAAATCTCCAAAAAAAATCAACTAATGCAGCCTCTCAATATTTATCTAAAAATATTACTCAAGAAATTAAAAGGACTGAATATGGAAAATTTAAGCAAAATAATTATACACCTTACCATCTATTTGTAGCAGATTGCCACACCTCGTGAAAGTCAAATGAATGCACAAATCTCCACAACACAACAACCTCTTCACAATCTGTGAGACTTGCTCACACCAACCAAACACACTATAATTCTATTTAAATAGCAAAAAGATACGCCATGCTTCTAATGTGAGATAAATGTTCCCAAAACAACTTCAAAAACTTGGGGTTCACACCATTTCGGCTACAAAAAAGTGAAACCCTAAGTTTGACTGCACTAAAGAAATGATTCATGGAGATCTCTAGTGAAGAACCCATCCAAACAAATGCCATCGCCAACTAACAATATATCATTGCCTTTAGAAAAATCACACCCTCCCAACAATTGAATTCGGGCTTTAAAAAAACTATAATCGCAACCTCTTGCATAGGAATCATGCCTCTCCAATGACAACAAATTTGTGCCCTTTCAACAATGAACTCAGGCTTCAGAAAAAACAAACGTGCCTCCCAACATAGAATTGGGCCTTTAATTTCCAAATTGTAGCCTCCAATTTGTGAACGCCTCCTCACAATAGGAATCATGCCCAACAACAAAAATTTGTGCCTCAGGTGAAGAAAACAAGCAAATCATGACTTGAATGTTGCTACTTCAATTGCTCTCCAAACAATTTCTCCCTCTACATAGTGATTTCAGGCTTCAATCACCCAAATAGAGATTCAAACTTCTAATACTAAAATTGAGCCCTTCAAATGAAATAAATCGTGTCCTCCACTCTCTCACATGATAGGGGAAAAATAGATATTGCATCCTCAGGTTCAAATCACGCCTCTTCAAAAAAGAGAATTATATCCTTTGATGAGAAAATCCTCAAATCAATACGGTCAAGCCTTCACACAGCATATCATGCCTTCACCAAGTGTGATTTCTAGCCTCAAAATTTTCTTCATTGTAGTTCAAACAACCATCATTGGGAACAAATGCGACAATCTTCTTAAAGTATATTGTAGCCAGCAAAAAAATGATCTCAAAAAACTTCTTATGAAAAATCTCAAAGGAAGGAGGGAAAAATGGTTGGCTTTGATACCATCTTGGTGTCAACCACCTCCTAGGAGCACCATCTACAAAAAAAACCTTCATGAATAGATAGAAGCACTATGCTATTGCACCAAAACTGAATGAAAATTGTGATGTAAAATACATACTATAAAAGCTTTTTAAAGCCATAGAAAAGGTGACCAGTAAACAACTACCTGATACAGGAAATAAGACCACTAAAATAATTATCCCTAAATTAAACTTAACACTAGTATTGTGCGCGTGCATGCTATGGTCTTAAAAGCGACTTATAAAAAGTGGTTTTATAAAAGCACAAACCTGTGTCACACTTTATAAAGGAATCGGCCAACAGCAAAAAAAATTCTGAACTTCGACCAGATAAAAGTGGTCTTTATGTTTTGAATTTCAAAATGGTGTAAACTAATAAAATGTAGAACTTTTGGTGTAGTTTATTCCTGTAATTTTTAAAATATAAAAAAAAAATGTTTTTATTATGTTTTTATCAATTTAAGGACAAATTTTGGAATGCTGAAAATTTCATTAAAGAGTGACTTCACGGGCCGTCAAGACATAAAATGAAAAAAACTTCATTTCTCCCTATTTTTTTTTTCCAAATAGGTAATTTCAATATCCTGTGCATGGAAAAAAAAAATCACATTTTGATGTATATTTTTCTCTGATAACGTTTTAAAGTCAAACATGTCAGAATTTGACAGTTTTGACGGGCCATCAACTAATTTCAATTTTTTCAATCATTTTCAAAAAACAAAATATACCCTTTTGAAGTAGACTCTCTCCTCTTATGCCTCATATAATATTTAAAACATTTTAATAAATTTTACTATCATTTTTTTAATATCAAATTAGCCTCTTTTTTAATTTTTAAAACCTACTTGCATTATTTTAAAAATAAAAGATATCAAAACTAATCAAAATATTATAAAAATTCTATATTTGGATTCTACACTTAAGCTCTACAAAAGGGTATTTTTATTTTTTGCAAAACAATCAATCTGACTAGAGAAATACTCTGCCAAAAATGAATGTTTCAGAAAATTCTGAAAAATGATCAGTAAGCTGCCATGTAGGATGCCAACTAGATATTTTCGGCCGACCAGGTTTCGGCCGAAACCCTATTGGCTGGTAACGAATCAGATGAAAAGTAATCGTTCGGAAAGTTATCAGCCAATAATTACTCGGCTGAAAATGAATGATATAAAATAAAGTTTTTTTTTTTCCAAATTTATCAAATTAAAAAAATTCGAAAATAACAAATATTTCAAAATTTTCTCGACTATTTTCGATTAAAGAAGATTTATTTCAACATTTTGGAAGGTTTATCATTTCTAAATTTACAAGACGTATTTCGACGAAAAAAAAAGGCATTTGGAGAAGAGGAGAAATATTTTTAAGGTGTATTGATCTTTAATTTATTTAATTGATTATGTTTTTTTATTGAAAATGCATTTGAAGTTTGTTTTCATTTTTTTTTTATTAAAATATTAACATCAAAGAAATATGTGTAGAAATATATTCATTATTCAATTAAAAATATTTTATGTTTTGCATGTTTATGTTTATTAAAAACTTTTGTTTAAATATTTTATGTTTATGTTTTGCATCTAGTTACAAGTTTTTTAAAATATTTATGCTATATTACATGTACATGTTTCATGGAAAGCTTTGTGTGTACAAATTTCTATGTAGGCAATCATTCAAATTTGAGTGTAATTTGTGATGGAAAATCCAAGGGCTAGATCGAGGAAGTATGAACGAACACGAGTAAGACAAAGAAAGAGAAAAGCGGATGAAGGAACATCTACTGAACAACAACCCATGGAAAATATTGATGATCAAGGTGACGTACAGGTACAAGAACAAACTGAACCTAGTACTAATATAAATGTTTTGGACTATGGTATGGAAAATTTGATGGAGATGGATGAAGATTCTCTTTTCAATAATATTTCATCTGAAGATATGTTATCTGAAAGCACATTAAAATTACACTCTAAAAAAATATGGGATGAATTTTTTGAAGAGAAATCTTTAATTGGAAGAGCACAGTTAATTGCAAAGTTATTTAGATGAAAAGAAATGACCCCTGTTTTGGAGTTGTTAGGGGTTGATAATAGGAAAAAGTCATCAGATTTAAAACAAACAATTGTTGAAAACCTGCAAGAAGCATTAAAATGTATTGAAAAGAAGAGTCGGTCTAGTGATTTAAGTGTTGCATGTAGAGCGTTGATGACTGTAATTTCTAGTAAGAAATTATCATATAGAAGACAAGTTCAAGCAATTTCTGAATTACTAAATGTTTCTAGGAGAATTGTTCAAAGATATATTGAAAAGAGAGATGAAATAGATGGAAAAATTGAGAAAAATTGGGTAAATATTTGTAGGGTTCCTTGAAAAGATAGAATTTTAGAAGATGTAAAGAAACAAGTTGTTGAATATTGGACCACCCACTCTCATGTTTCTTCCAATAGAAGGGATACTATACAAATAATAGGTGATGATGGTACAAAATTTCTCATCCAAAACATTTTATAGATACAACACAAAGTGAACTTTTTGAAGCATTTAAACAAGAATTTTTAAATGTGAAGATTTGTCAAAGGATGTTTGAAACACTACAACCATCATTTGTACGTATAAATAAAGTATGTGAAACTTGTTGTTGTCGAAATCATGTTGAATTTGATCTACACCTACAATCATATAGAAAAGTTATGGCAACAATTGATCAAAATTTAGCCATCCCTGGAAGCACAGCACAATTTGTGAAGTCTCTTCTATGTGAAAAATTAGAAAATTCGGATGAATTCAACGTTCAGTATATAAAAAATGTATGTAATGATTATGGAGATTTGAAGATTCTTTTACATGTTGACAATAATGAAATGCAAGTTACTTGGAAGAGATTTGAATATGAGACATACTTAACGAAGTCAGGAGTTGAGGCCAAAAAAATTGTTCTCAAAGAGAGTGGATTGCCTTACAATGAATTCAGGAGTAAATTTCGCAATATCATATATCCACATATCCAACATTATCATGGTGCAAGATGGCAATCTAAGCAATTTCGTTATTCAAAGAATCGTTTTCCACCAGGTTGTATTCTCTCTATTGTAGATTTCTCTAAGAACTATACATTTAGTCCTCAAACTGAGATTCAAAGTCAATATTATCATTTAAAGCAAGTTGCAATCTTCGTGCAAGTTTGCTACAGGCATGCAAAGTTAGCGGTCGATGGAATACAAAGTAGCAAAGATGATAGAATTATCATCAAAGAGGTTCGCTTTTATATTAGTGATGATACGAATCATGATAGAAGCTATGTAGCTCATTGTTTCAAAATGTTTTTTGAAGACCTAAGACGACGTGGCATAAATCAAGAACAACACTGGATATGGTCTGATGGATGTCCTGGTAAGTACATTGGTTTTTAAATTATTTTTAATTAATTTATATTTACTTTTAAAACTTTGAGACTTAAATTGTTTTTTGAAGATAATGTGGTTTTCAAGTGTTTAATTATTTGTAACTTCACAGGACAATTTAAGTCTGCAAAAGCCTTTGTTTGGTTAAGCAATCAACATGCTAGACGCAACACCAAAATTTTGTGGAATTTTTATGAGAGTGGACATGGAAAAGGAGAGCATGATGGAGCAGGAGCATGTGTGAAGCATGCACTTCGTCAACATGAACTTGCTGGTATGTCCAATTTAGCTTCATACTTTTTAAAAGATTAGATATGTATATATATATTTAATTTAACTAAATTAAATTTTCTTTTAAGTTCTTTGAAAGTAATAGGTAACAAATTGTGCCAACTTGTCTGTAACTTGTAGGTAATGCCATACGGAATGCAAACGAAATTGTTGAATGGTGCAAAAGTCATTTTTCTGCTCGCGACTCAACATACAACACACAGTATTTTTGGGAAGTTACAGGTATGTATGTCTAGTCAAAATTTGTTTTAAAAATTTGAATTTCAAAGTTCAAGTATATACATGATTTCAAATTGAACTTTCAAGTTTGAATTTAAACAGATATTGATCGATCAAATCCTTATAATTGTCAAGCAATTCATGGTATTAGAAATCTACATCAAATCATGACAACGGGGAGTAGTAGGCCTTATGCAATGAATGTGAGAGAAAAATCATTTTTTTGTATTGATTGCATTGAGGACAATGCAAATATTGATCAATGTGAGAATATTAGAGATGGGTATGTTTCACAATGGGAAATGAAAAAATTAATATCAATGCCTCCTTTTGTTGAAGATGACAATGTTGATGTCTATGATCCACTATATTCAGCTGATTACGAACATGTATCTGATTTAGTTGTTATAGGTATGTCCAAATTGATTAATTTAGTTAAAATCAAGATTTAAATTTATATATATATATATATATTCTATGTTTAAGTAAGTTTCAAATATAAAATATAAATTTTTACAACTTTTAAATGTATAATTTACTTAAATATGTAAATATGTGGTGTGTGTACAGGAGATATTTTCGTTGTAGTTGCAGATCCTGAAAATGCAAAAGGTGTAGATTACTATCTACTAAGATGTACACAACCAAAAATCAAATTGGTCGAATCGATGATAGATGGTGATGGACAAGAGTATCCCATTGGATCAGTCGTTATTGAAGGCACATATTATCAACAAATAAAGATAGATAAAAATGGTATTTACATTTGTTGACTATAGCCGTGACAAAAGCGTTCTATATTACAGCCTAATACTTAGGTTTTGGGTAACAAAAATAAATTTAGAAACTTTACCTAAAGAGGACGGCCAAACAAAAGTGGAGGTTGCCTATTGAAGATCATGAGAAGATTTTAGAGATAATTAAAGATAGAGAGGATCCAGATTTTATGTACCAGGAGCTTTAAGTTGTTTTTTGGATACATGTGTACACATTTATGACTCCAAATCTAGATAATTTATATATTTGTATTGATTGGACATGTGACATGATTTAGAATGGTTTTTTCTTTAGAATGTGACATGTATGTTAGATCATATATATGCTTGATCTACAAAACCCAGTGACTTTAAAAATGTTTAATTTACATTTTTCCTAAATTTCTTTAAATCATCTAAATTTCCAATTGCATTTTTACATGTTGGACATGGTTCATTATTTTAAACCTTCACTCTTGAGAATCTCTAGAAATTCCTTTATATCATCTCTCTAGATTCCTTGATTGTAAATTTTTATGTTTAATACATGGAATTGTTAAACTTTCACTTTCAAATCTTTGAATTTAAATATTTGTTCAACTCCACCTATATACATGAGCTAGATTGAATATATATATATACGTGCAACAATATGTACAAAACCTAGTCTATGTTCCAATTTTGCATTTAAATTTATTTATGTTCCGTGGAATTCTTAAGTTCACATTCAAATCTTTCATTTCATTTGAACATTCAACTCCACAAACTTGTATAAAATTATCTAGTTGATTTGGTGTTTTCGAGTGGTGAAGAATCTAGACATAAATGTTGTCTCTAGTTTTCTTTATTTTTTATACATTACTAATGCACGA
>VDFB02158357.1:0-24197 GCA_007258455.2 Sequoia sempervirens | reverse complement strand
CAGTAATCACAAAAAGTGTAAGAGCCCCTTTATATCATTTTTGAACTACAAAACCTTCAAAAATAGGGTAACTAGGCTGTATGCAAAGAAATGAAGCTTTCTAACTCAAATTAACACCTTAAGCCATAAAATCAGATTAAAATAAAATATAACACATATATTCATGATATAGAATTGATTTCACATCAAAATATGACTATATGTGACCGTACAGTTCTGCAAAATAGGAAAAATACAAAAAAAAATTAAGAAAAACATAGATTTTTGAATGTCAAGATCTTATATTTTGAATCCTCAAACATAAAAACCTTTATAATGATCAATTTATGCATTTTCATTTCCTTTACACCCAAAATACCAAACAACCACCTCTACAACTGACTTTTTAATCTCTTATGATCACATGAAACATAAAACACACTAATTTCAAGGTTGTTAGCATCACTATTGAAATGTTTTAAGTTTTTGACCTTTCAAATGTATTGAAACTCATAGGACACCTCTAAGACAATGCTAGTGGCTTGATAATATCCTTATTATTGACATGAAACTAACCTTGCACCCTTTTACATGTAAATTCGTCAAATTTCCTTAAAAAGGCTACAAAACTCTTTAGTGCAAGACTCAAACTCATAACTCAAAACTTCACCTAGAACATGTATAATGGTATTAATTGAACTTACTCAAGAAAAATAATCTAAAATACTCACTCTACCTATTCACCATCTATCCACCTTCAAATAATCACAAGTTGAGAATGAGGTATAGGTGCTCCTGCACCACTAATTATACGTCGTTTGCAAATTTCAATTTTTTTGGATGTAGTTGGTCAAGAGTGGGATGAATTAAATTTGTAACTCACAAAAAATTTTGATTGGATGATGGTATTGATTGAACAATGTCAACAATCTGGTCGTGCATTAACATGGGAAGGTGTGGCTTCATTTGTTAAAGAAGCTCAACTTAATCGAGATTCCAATGTTAGACCAAGGGAAATTGATTTAGCATATGGTTTAAGAGATAAAAAGGTACATATTGCATACATTTGGCCAAGAATAAATATGTTTATCAACTGACGATATTACAATAATTTTTAAATGTTTGACATATTGTAGGTGAAACACCACGAGGCTATGTGGTGTAATGGTCATAAATTTTGAATTAAAAAGTTGGATGACATGAAGAAAACTTATGATTCTTGGATAACTGCAATCTTACAAGTGACTAATGTTTCATTTATAAGTGACATACATCTAGAAGTCTCAGAAAATTAATACTATGGAATTTTGGATGATATACTTGAGTGTGACTTTAAGTCCTTCAAATTAGTTTTTTTCATCATCCTATGGTACAAAATATGTGTTAGAACTATAAAATTTTGAAAATTTTATAGTTGTTTGTACCCATAAGTTTGCTAAGAAGTCCATGCCATATGCACATGAATTCGCTTTTCATAAAAAAATTTCCCATATTTTATCATTTGGTCCCAATGAATTCACCTATCCTTGAGAATTTCAATATATCAATCATATCGGCGTAACATGTTGTAGGTCTTCCTGATCCAAAAAATCATTTTATACTAACACGTGTCTTTTTTCAGCATATCGACAAGAGGTCAGAAATGTCTCAGTGACACAAGGATCCTATTGGAAAGACAATGGCCATCGGTATAAGTCATAATGAGCTTATTTTTGTCTTACCAATCGAAGCATAAAGAGATGTGTCAGTGAGACTTGAGTCATCAGAGTAGCATCCAACAGTGTTCATTTAGTCTCACTGATAAAGCAGAGGTAGATCTTGTCAGTAGTATAATGTCATCAGGGTGAGCTCAAGGAAGTCTTGCTGACTTACCATGTCACTATAACTATAATACATCAGTAGGTGGACTTAGCGATATTCATGGTATCACTGATAATGAAATTCATCGGCTAGACTGAAGCCATCGAAGTGAAGTCTCGTAGCATTCATTTGGTCTTGCTGACAAAATAGAGGAGGATTTTGTCATTGTCATGAATATGAAGTCATGAAGTTTCATCGATTCCCTATGTCACACTGATAGAGTTGTACGGGATTTAGACTTGGTGATGCATGTGGAAGAAATAATCATCGGTGAGGCTTGCATCATCGGCGAGAGCTAAGAGAGTCATGCCGAATGAAGTTCCATCGGCAGGAAAACCACTATGTCTTGGTGATCAGGACAGACTGAAGGAAATCTCAACAAAATACAAAGTAATTTGTGGAGCATTTTCCCGACTCACAAAGTCACAGTGATAGGCTTCATCAGCAAGAGTTACAGCGACATATTTAGGACTGAAGGAATAATTCTTGGGGAGACTTAGAACATTGAGCAGACTGCATGACTCCATAGTGATATGTGATATATTGACTATCAGGAGGACTTAGAGTGTTGGTATGAATGCAAGATGTCTTAGTGGGTGTTTAGCAAACATTTGAAAAGGCCCGAATGAAATAATTTCCCGAGATTTGAATATGAATGGATAGAAACCTTCATGATGTTGATATATAAAACCCATTTTTGATAGCAGAGAGTAGGGAGACAAAGATCGAGTAAAAAATACAGTAGGATACAAAATGTTTACAATTTTGAGACTATGATGCATGTATGAAATAATGGAGATTTCAATTGAATTCATTTGATTTGGTGGAATTTTTCTGGTTTGAGTTGTTTGTTGTGTTAATTAAAAGAATTGTTGAAGTTGTCTCCAAGGTAGATGTTTTCTAATTGTTTAAACTGATATATCAAGGATATTTTTCAGTTTATCAGTGCACATTTGTTGTATCTATATGATTGGATTATTTGGTTCTTTCAAGGAAAGATTAAGTCCTTTTAGTTAGTCATAGTAATTACAAAATCTCATTTGGATCATTAAGAAGAACTTAGTAGTCACATCCTTGCATGTTTATACCAGTTATAAACTTAAAATTGTATGCAAAACAATTTCAGTATCTGCCAGAAAGAAGTTATTAATTTCAGATTATCATTTGACTTCGTACACCTAATAAGGCACTAGTCTCTACCATTCCACTATTTAGTTTCATTCATTTTTTCATATGAACATATTAAATTTTTTCCTTGATATTGCTTATACAATTTATACCAAAATAAAACTCATTTATCCACTCCTATTTGTAGAAGTTGAAAAACCAACTTCACAGTCCCCAAGAATCACCTGCAAGCAATCACCTATCCCATGCAACATATATTTAGAACAAAAAGGAAAGATGTTCTATAAACCCTTAGAGCAAAATTATGCAAGCAAAAATCAGCATAATGATTATTGAATGTAATTGTTTTACAAAAAATACAAAAGCCTTCAAAAAGGAAATGATGCAATAAAGCAAGACCCTAATCTTATCTTGAGAAAAAGGACAACTCAATAAGATAAGGATAATAATTAACCTAGGAAATAAAATATTCCTAAGTAAACTTATGTTAAAGTGTAATTAACTGATTAATTACACCAACACCCCCCTGTTGTGTAGTTTTCGCGCACACGCCCCACTGAAAGCAAGGACCCTTTTTTTGCTTTGGTTTTTGGTGTCTTGGCTCTTTGATTTTGAGGATTTATCTTTCTTTGGCATGTGCTTAAGTGTTTATCTTGTTGGCCTAGGTGACTTCCCTAAGTTGCACATTGATAATATTTAGTTCTGGGTAAAATTCAAGTTTTTACCTAAGTCTAGGATTTTCCACGCTAGCCAGATTTTCATGGATCCTACTTGGACTTCGGCTATACGTTGTCGCTCAGGAATTTTTGGTCTTCACAAAATTCCGTGTGGGCTAGATTTTTCTGAATTTCGTCTTGTCGTCGGGTTCCCAAATTTTCCTGGCTATCATGTCGGCAGCATTAATGTCACTTGTATTGTTGTAAGGGATGCATTTAAACCGATCTTTGAAGACTCTTGTGCCATTATGCTTTGTTGTTCGATTGAGCTAAGGAGTGCATTATTTTGGTGATTGACTTGATTTGAGGCATTTGATCTGCAAATTATTCAATTTGGTGGTGATTTCTTGGGAATTGCTATTGTTGTCTTTGTTGGGCACCATTAGGCTCACATTTGTTGTTTCTAAGATTGATTTTTCTTTGTCAAATGGTATGTATACATTGCTTCTCTTTTAATTGATGAATGTGATTGGTCATTGGTGTTCTAGAAATATTCAAGGTTCAAATTTCTGTGTCTTTGAGCGTCTGATGCTAGGGTTGCCTAGAATTGCTTTGTTTATCATCTCCCAAGCAAGTTCTAAGGTCATTTGTTCATTTGCATTATGAAGTATCTTGCTTGAGAGCCATGAGTAATCCCTAGTGAATACTTAGCAGTTGAAATGTTTGAATCCTATGTTTCCCTGTGTGTCAATGGAAGATTTGTAGGGTTTGATACTTAGGGCATCACCATTTCACGTTAGTTTTCTTTTGAATTGGCCTATAATTCTAAGAAAACCTATAGAGGGCCCATATCAAACTTGTCTCAAGCCTAGATTCTTGAAATTCATGATCGATCCATTAATATGGGCGAAGTCATGATTTAATGCCGAAGTTCAGGTTTTTCATCCAGTTCAGAATTTTCTAGCTCTGGGAGATTTTCTTGATTGTCCTTGTCTCCTTTGTTTTCTTGGAATTCACTATTTTTTGGAGATTTATCTTCTTTGCAGATTTCCTTCGGTGCTGGATTTTCCCAAAAATCCTCCATTCACTGGTTTTTCTGAAATTTGGAAAATGTCTCTTCCTTTGCAGAAATATATCCCATGCAGATTTTCTTGGAATCTGGTGGAAAGTGAAAGAAATATGAAATAACATGACGTGTTAGAGAATGAGGGTGCATTTTATGATCAACTTATGTTATTTTGAGATCTCACATGTTTTTTATTGATTGATAATGATTGGATTAAGTTGCTAGTAGGTGTTTTCATGTTTATTCCATTGGAATCTACCTGGCCCAGAATTCTCTAAAATTCCTCCCTGGCCTGGATTTCGCGGATGGTCCTGAAACCCAAAGTTTAATATGATAATTTTATTTGAAGTTTAATGACACCTTGCTTATATGGAATTCATTTTAATGATGATTTTGATTGATTAACATTGGTTTCCTGTGGTTTTTACTATGGTTTCTTTGTCAAGTGCAGGTAGAGTCTGGCAAGGTAGTAGCTGGAAAGCTAAGGGTGACATGGAGGGATCTTCAATATCTGAAGCAGAAAGAATTAAGTTGGATATCAAGAGAAAAATTCTAGAGAGAAAGATAAGTTCTATTTGGTCAGAAGTAACAGATACCAACATTGGACTATGGTACTACAAGGAGTTCAAGGGCAGAATGGCAGTACAGGATCTTCCTTTGGTGGCTACCAGTATGTTGGAGTCAGGCCTGGCACATGTAGCTGGTTTTCCCTCTATAGTGTAGTGTTGTGAATTAGTCCTTGAGTGTTCCATACATTACGACCGTGATACTCAAATAATAATTGGTCCTCAAGGGAGGATTGTGGCAAATCTGAATCCTGTCTCCATAGCCCAAACTTTTGATATCCTAGATAGATCACATGTGGTGGAATTCAACATGGAAGCAGCTAAAAATTTCTATGAAGAGCAGATTGTTAAATCATAGCAGCTCATTAATTCCTAATTGGAGAAGCCCAAGTCTCACTATTCTAAACTACCTAAAAAACTATTCAGGGAAAAATTCAAGGAGTATTATGATGCCATCACATTGCTTAGCAGGGTGGTAGGATTGAAGAGTGCAGGTATGTTTGAGAATTAGATGTTCCATGTCATTGCAAGGATGGAATGGGAGAGAATTGACTATCATTGGGCAGGTGTCACAAGCAAGGTGATTCATGAGCAATTGTCCAATGTGTTGCAAATGAAGACCTTCACAATGACCTCATACTTATTCTATGTTCTTGCAAGATTTCATCCATACAAGGGATTAAGTACCAAGGGCATCTTTGGGTAGGATTCTATCTATGAGGTTTACCCTCAATTTCACTTGGGAAGCTTGAGCTACAAGAGGATGAATGATGCATTCACCATGCATATCACCAGATTGCTTCAAGGTGCAGAACATATGAGAATTTCAAACCAAGCCAAAGAGCTCATCAAGAAATATGGTGCTTGGTTCATTCAATTCCCAACCTTCTCATACATCCAAGTTGATGGCTGTCAAAGGGCTCCATATAGGCTTCCAAGGTATCCCACTGATCATATTTTACTTTTGGAAGTTACTCTAGGAAGATATGTGACTTTGATGCTATTGTCAAAAGGGACAAGCATAAGACTGGTTTTGGTGGAGACTTCCCTTTGAGGATAGGCACTGGAGAGGCATGCCCTTCCATTAGTTCATTCCAGGATTCAGAAGAGGAGATGAGTGCTCTTGGTTTATCTTTCCATTATAAGAGGTCTAGATTTGAAATAACAGGGGAAGCCCAAAAGAAGGCCAGTAGAGAATACAACCATAAGGTTGATTTGGAAGATTACTTGGCCAACTGCAGTGATGAATATGAGGTCAGAAAGAAGAATTTTTCCTGGCTTCCAGTTGAATCAGTCTGATTATATAATGTGAAGGCAGTTCCTGATCAACTTGAAGATGATGGTGACCTAAATCAAGGCCATGCTTATGAGGCAATAAAGGATAGGCCAATTGGTGAAGTGGATTGGCTAGAAGAAGAAAAGATCGAGTTAGGATAGATAATGGATCTGGTCACCAAGTTCACCAAGATCTTGCTAAAGCATAAAATGTGGGAGTTGGAAAATGAAGGTGTGCAGTGCACCTATGATCTAATGGGAGATTTGGACCCTCACTCCACTTCTGAGGAATCAACTAAACAAGAACCTTAAGGTAAAGGTAAGGTGGATTCTGCTTTCAAGATCAAGATTAAGGGTGTTCAAGTGGAGGAAGCCCAAGAAACAGAAAAATAGAGAAATCCAATTGCCAAGAAAAGGGGGCATACTTCAAGGACTAAAAGTCTGGAAAGGAAGAAAATGAAAAGAAGAGTCCTAAGGTTGATGCTTCTATGCCTAAAAGGAGAAGAATTGTAAGATTGTCACAAAAGGAAGGATCTAAGGATGAGGAAGAAGTTTCGCCACCTTGTGTGAATGTAGAAAGTTTAGGAGAGAAAACACAGGTGTATACAAGGAAGTCAAAGACTCCTTCTCCTAAGGATAGTGTGCCTAAAGAAGATCCTCCTCCAACCACTTCTCATGAAGAAAAACATGATGATGTACCTGAAGCTCGAAATGAAGAATTGGGTGAATCTGAGAAGGATAAGGGTCATCAAGATACAGAGGGGGAAGAATTTCATGAGGGTGAGCTTTACAATGCTGAGGTTGAAGTGGAAAAGGTGATGCAGTCTCCTCTGGTTGCATATGAAGAGTCACCTGTTAGAACTGAAGGAGTCAACTATCCTCATAGGGAGGAAGTATCAGAAAAGGTTTCATCACCTAATCACAAGGAGAAACATGTTGAAGAAAAGGAGAATAAAGTAGATGAGACACCTGAGTAGCACAATTTTTATGAAGGTCAGCAGGAGGAAGTAGGATAGAGTGAAGTGCAATTAGAACCCACTATTCCAGAGTGGTTGGATAAATAAATAAGGAGAAAGCAAGTTGTTGTGGAGGACACCCCATCAAATTGGGATGAGTTGCTGGCTAAGATAAGAAAAGATAAAGGAAAAAAAAAGTCCAGGGTCATTTCAAAGATTGAAAGAGACTAGACAAGCAATAGGGTGGTACACATTGCAACTCTTGCTCTAGATAAGAACATGGATGATGTAACTGCAAAGGATTACAACTTGCAAACTATCAATTTAGGGCCCACTTCTATTGAGCAAGACATTGAAGAATATCAGGGTTCTAGCACAGTCATCCTAGGGAGATTGAAGAAAGAAGTTCAAACTAAATAGGAGCTGAAGAAAGAGAATGAAAAACTTAGGAAATGTTTGGAGAATCTGATGAAACCTTTACAGTCCATTAGCTCCTCATCTTCTACTGCAAATATTCTACCCCAGGAGACTATCACTGAGTTGGAAAGGATGAATATTTCCACTCTTGCTACAACAAATTGGTTACAAGGGGTGCAATCCAAAGGAAATGAAGCTATCAAGGACATTCTCTCAACTGGAAAAGATGCTATAAGGGTGGTAGATTGGTTGAAAGAGGTGTTAGCTCAAGATAAGGAAGCTACAAATCTCTTGTTGCAGAAAACTAAAACCATTATGGAGTATACCAAGGATAAGATTATAAGTGATGGAATTCTTCCCTCCTCTAAAGCTGTCGAACCTTGGGAGTGGTTTGAGGCTTTGCAAATTAGGAAGAAGGTCTATAGTAGAGGAGGCAGATTGAAGATAACCTAACTGGTGTCTATAATGGACACATCACTTTCTTTGAGATAATGACAGGGAGAAGGAAGATTGCACCTAAGTATTTAAGCTTAGAACAATTGAGAAAGTGGTGGCAAGATGTTTATTCTCCAGTCAGTGATGATCCTATTACTAAACACCAATTAGATGATGTGGCCACCTACATTGCTATCATTGATAAATATCTGACATATAAGGCTAAGTGGGATAAATTGGTGAAACAATCAAGGGAAGATATTGCATCAATTGAAATTTGATTTAAGGTTTTTCCCATACCACCTATGGTGAACTTGGATAGGGTGCTTTTGAAGGTGCATGAAATTATGGATCGAAATAAAGACAAAGGGGAAGATAGTTAATACTGGACTACATCGAGATTTGTGCTTCCCTATTATTTTGCATGCATTGGTTTGAGC
The DNA here is from genome assembly GCA_007258455.2 of Sequoia sempervirens. NCBI lineage: Eukaryota > Viridiplantae > Streptophyta > Pinopsida > Cupressales > Cupressaceae > Sequoia > Sequoia sempervirens. The sequence continues at coordinate 15,419 of VDFB02158357.1, read as the reverse complement.
TGCATTGGAGACCCCAGGCTGACCTTGATGAAGTTCATGCATTTAATGCATATTTTATTTTATTTTGAATTTTTCTTGGCCGACTTGTTTTGTGGCCAAATATTATTATAAAACTTGGCTAGGTCGACATGTTTTGGGATTTTCTATAAATATGGAATTTTACCTCATTTGTAAGGGTTAAGAAGAGACAGACAAATAGAGAGATAACTAGTATAGAAGCGAATTGAGTAGAGCAAGAGTTAGAAAATAGTTGTTCTCAAGCAAATATTGTAATAGAAAGCTGGAATTGTTGTATAGTGGATAATTTGATGCAAGTAATGACATTTTGATTTGGTGCCATACTTGGGTTCTTCTTATCTTGCATGGTTCTTGTTATTCTATCTTTAGAATTTCTTTGAGGAAATTTGATATTTAGATATTTAGAGTTAGATTTGATTCAATAATGTTTATGGTTTAATATTTGGAGTGTTACAGCAATCCTTGGTCCATACTTTTTGCAACCAACTGATTGTTAGTTGATTTACAAAGTTATCCTAGACCTTTTATATTCACTATGCTTAGTTCAATTGTGAGGGTTTATTCATTCCAATTGAAATAGGGTTGTTTGAATGAATGTTCATGATTTTAAAATCTTTAACACCATAGAAGATTGCACTATTTCTATAAGATTGGTGATTCATCTAGGTCAAGTAGAAATTAGTTTATGAGGGATTGGTCCATTTTGAATATTTGTCATTTTCATTGTTAATCTTAGGAGTAGTGTTAGAGCTAGAAATCTCTTTGAAACCCTTATCTTTTTCTATTTCTTTATCATTGAGTTAGATTTAGGATTGAAGTATCATTACATTGTTAGACTTGATAAATTTAAGATTCAGTATTTTGCTTGTAGTAATGTCCCATTGTGATTACCAACATTTCACATTTATCACTGATTTGTTTATGCATTGTCAAGACCTGACATTAGAGACCTTGGGGTCATCTCTTGAGGCTTGCCGATAGAGGTTTACCTTTCAAGAGAGAGGATATTATATTATGTCTGAGTTGTTGCTATGCAGAAAACATCATCAACACCCCCCATAAGTGCAACCCAGGGAGAAGAAATTTATTATGCAAAGATGAGTCCCGACAAAAATGCCTGATCAAGTACTCATTTACAAATGCAATGCAAACTAAATCAAATGGGGTAAAGGAGAAAACCACATGGGAACAAAACTCCTCCCCAAAATAGAATGCAAACTAACTAAGTGATGAAAGATGGAGGACTCCATAAGAGCCCCCAAGGACACCATCCATCATAAAGATACATAAATGAATCCCCCCATAAGAGAGGAAGAAAGAGACCACAGATCCCCCCAAAATGAATAAACTACAGCTCCTGAAAGAAGTGAGAGGGAAGAGGCCAAATGAAAGAAATCTTTGAAGGTGAATAAGGTGTAGCCCAAGGTGTCTCCACAGAAGTAGGTGTGACCTCAACAAATGAAGAACTCAAAGTAGGTGAAGACTCAATAGAAACCTCCAAAGATGTATGATCAACTAGCTCTTGCTGCACTAAAACAGATGAAGCCACATCGGTAGCCACAAAAATAGCAACAAGAGGTGGAGGAGATGGAATGGAAAGCTCGAGAACAAGATCTGAAGCGAGAACACCAATTTTCAAGAATCCAAATCTCTCCTTTGAATGATGATGCACACTAGAAGTGTGAGGAACAACTGTAGGAATAGAAGCACCATCAGTAGAAAAATTGGTGAAGGAATATAACCAAGATGAGTGATCCACTATCCCAGTAGCAATAACTACTCTAGTCTCCAAGTATTTGATGATAACTGAATCAGGTGTGAACTCCACAGATCTCCCAGTGCCTCCATGTGTGATCTAATAAATGGAAAGAAGGTTGTTTTTCAAGTGAGGCACACACAGGACATCCTGAAAGGAGTGATACCCAAAACTAATAGACCCCTTCCCTGTAACACTCATGTAAGTGTTATTTTTGTTTCTTGCCTTTTTCTATAGAATCCTTTTGATCTTTGGGCTCCTATGATGCAATAAGTTCCTGTGATGAGGAAGAAGTTTTCATTGTGCCCATGCTAGCTAGCTTAGCTTTCTCTAGAGTGAGAGATGAAGAAAAGTCACAAGAGATGGCATAGTGAATCTCGTACCAAGTGCATCCATAGTTGCATAAAAGGTAGATACAAAAACTAAATAATCTGGTCCAAGCTTAGAAAGAATGGACAATATCAACTGAGAGTCTTCTTTCTGAACACCACACTATGACAACTACAATCTAAGAGACTTGATTTTGGTGAAAAAATCCTGGATGCTATCAAAATTCCTAGGATTTAAGCCAATAAGCTCATTCTCTAATTGAAACCCTCTCATAGTATCCTGCTTCCCAAACAAAGACTCTAAAGTGGTCCAGATCTCATTGGGTGTAGTGCAAGACTCAATTTGCAAAAGAAGGTCAGATGAAAGAGATGAAAATAGTGTACCATAATCTTCATCACACCTATTAAACCATTTTCTATTTTCAGTAGCACCTGTAGGTTCAATTTCTATACCCATGGTTACCCTATACAATCCTTTGTGTTTCAAATGAATGTCCATTTTTTTTTCAAACCAAAATAGTTGAATGGAGTAAGGGGTGAAATTTTATGTAAATCCATGACAGAAAACAACAATATATACTCTCAAATGAAAAAAAAGGTCATTGATCTCAAAAAAATAGCTTGATTACACGCTTCCCAAGAAAATAACTGAAAAGGTAAAGGCTGAGATCAAACAGAAATACCAGATACCTAGTAAAAATATATGAAAAAAATGTTTGAGATCTGTGTAGAGCACTGAACTAGCTTTCCAACGCCTATTTGTTTTTGAAAAACGGAGCCAAAACACAAAAGTTACACCTCCCAGAGTGAAAACAACTTCTGGCTTTGATAGGCAAAAAAGGCATCAAAATGGAAAAATTAGAAAAAAAAGACCTACACCACTCGATCCGTCGTCAAATCAGCTTTTTGATGATATGTCATTTTCAAAAAAATGACTTTGTTTTCCCATGTTGTGAGAAAATGAAAAAAAGGCGTGTAAAAAGGCACTTCCCACTAATCAGGATTAAAAAACTAGCCCTCAGGGGCTAAAAAAATTTTGGCCCCTGGTTCTCTAAATGACTAGGGGGCTAGGGTCTGAGTGGTAGAGCCCCTAGTTCCTAATAGAACCACATTGGTGGATAGGTTAAGGCCTTGGTCATCACATGACTTGTGTTGGTGGAATAAAGCCCTCAAGGGCTGTTGGGAGCTCAACGACGACGAATGAGGGTTGAACTACCGGCGATGGTGGAGCTAAAGCCGCTAGGCTTTCGAGTAATGGTGGCCGCTTGATGGCGGTTTGGTGGCGGGGTCAATTTACACTGGCCGTAAAGAATTCAAATGAGATTTTTGATTTTTTTTTTTTAATTTTGTCCTCAGAGATCGTGCCCTAGGGCCGTACGGCCCTAGGGCTAATTGGTTTTGTCTCTTTTTCAACTTTCACCTAAATCAATGAAATGAAAGGTGTTTCTAGGGTTTTTGGACACTCTAATTGTGATGGGGACATTCGTTTGGCCAAAAAATGCACAGAAAAATAGGCTACCCCCAGATCTATGAAATATCAACCTGACTTGAAACCCTTGCACATAAAAAGACCTTGTGAGAGAATATCTTCAGATCACGAATAGGAAACAATAGGTCTAGAGCTCTAATACCATGTAGAAGTTGAAAAAAAAACTTCACAGTCCACAAGAATCACCTGCAAGCAATCACCTATCACATGCAACAGATATTCAGAACAAAAAGAAAGATATTTTGTAAACCCTCAGAGCAAAATTGTGCAAGGGAAAATCAGGATAATGATTATTGAATGTAATTTTTTTACAAATAATACAAAAGTCTTCAAAAAGGAAATGATGCAATAAAGCAAGACCCTAATCTTATCTTGAGCAAAAATACAACTCAATAAGATAAGGATAAGAATTAACCTAGGAAATAAAATATGCCTAAGTAAACTTATGCTAAAGTGTAATTAAATGATTAATTACACTAACACCATTTGCCAATGTGGGTAAATTGTTTTAGGAAATGAACAAAGGTCAAGTTTGCATTATTCAAATAGGTATACCCACCTAGGTGTAGCAGCACCTAAAGAGAAGAAGGTTCAAATCATTTGGCCTTGTCTGTTACCCTGAAATGTTGTGAGAGCTTGGAAACCTCTTGTGGTTCAAAGTTGTGTTTTTGAGAGCTAACACTGTGATTGAATGAAAATTATCCCAAGAGAACTGTTATTGAACATGATAATGGATTTACCATGGTTAATACAAGTTCAATCAAGCGAGCTGGAAATGAGTGCTATCTTCTTCCAAGCCATTGTAAGCAGGTATTTTACTCAAAGGTTCCAGGTAAACTGGGCTGGTCATTTTTTGTTAGACATGATCCAAGAGGAAGGCCAATAAAGTATAATGTGGTGGAAGAAGAAGATACCAAAGAACTAGAAAATGATGTAGATGATGATTAGGATCAACAGTTAGTTGTTGATGTGCCTGACGAAGATGTCAAAGAAGAAGAACAAGAACATGATGATGTAGGAGTTAATGTTCATGAAGATGATATCTATGTGGATGATGACATTATTGAAACTGATATCAATGATGACAATGATGATATGACCAATCCTTACAATGTCGAACCTAGATCGGATGATACAAACAAAGAGTTGGATGAAGAAGAAGATCAATGACATTGAAATGTATGAGTTACGCGATTATATTAGCTATTTGATATTAATTTCTTGATATAATTATATTTTACTTATGTGGTTACATAATTAATTCATCATGTTTTTAATTTTTATGCCATTACATAATTAATTCATGATGTACTTTTTAATGTTTAATTTTAATTCATGATGTTACAACTATTGTAGCTCTCCTAGAAATTTCCATATAATCATAATGAATACTGTTTTGGGAAATTTCATGAAAGATGACACATTGATGTGGTAGTTGCTATTGCTAAGGTCGATTACTCCTTTTTGTGAAGGCCATACACTTATGATTGGGTCAAGTGTTATTTTCTTTAGAAAATTCCTATTGCCTTTTTGATAGGTTATGATTTGATTAGATGGGTTATGAAGCACTTATTTTATGTAATTTATGTCTATTTTAATTTGTAATTTATTAAATTAAAACACATCCAAAATTATGTCCCTTGCTTTAATTGATTATTACGTTATTTAATTATTAACTCAAATAAAACTTCCAATTTAACTATATCTAATTGAATTTATCTAAAGTGATGAACATTTTTAGATCAAATTTAGTAATTAACTCAAACAAATTTTCCAATTTAACTAATATCTTTTAAGATATTTAAAAAAAAAATGATTTATGAAAGAAGTATATTAGCATGAAATTTAAATATGATTTGTGTTCCAATGTAAAAAATACAAAGAATGGAAACAATTATTTCAACACATAAACTATTATGTAGTAGTCAATTAAAATGAAAAAGCTTTCTCTGTATTAGTTAGAATACACAACTAAGAAAATGATCTAAATAGTCTAATATTTTGACCATTGGCATATAGCAATTTCTATAGAGTTGTAGATCTCTTCCATTTCAGAAACACAAAACAATATTAGGTAAATAATCCAAGTTACAGATTGTAGAAGTGGCATGTACTCGTTTTAGAGCTAAATTTCCAATATTTGATAAGGTGAGCATATCACTCCTATTTTGTTATTTTTTATGATTTTTTTTTTGTTATTTGTTTGAATTTATCTATCATATAAGAAACAATCTTGTAATAACTAGCTTATATGGTATGCTTATTGTGTTTTTCAGTATTTATATTGCAATTTTGTGATGCAGGTTGAGGTCAATAGTGATAATGCAACTCCTATCTATAAGTTCTTGAAATCAAGAAAAGGTGGCCTTTTGGGTGACAATATTATGTGAAACTTCACCAAGTTTATGGTGGAGAAAGATGGAAATGTGGTTGATCGATATGGACCAACTACTTCTGCACTGAATATTGAAGTGCTTGACAATCCCTCTTTTGTAGTTTCATACCGTATACATCCTTTCTCATAATGATTAATTGTTTGGGATTTTGCTGCATGTCAATCATAATACCAACAAGAACTTATTTCTAAATAGTGAATGTTTGAAGTGGTAATAAGATACATTCCTTAGGAAAAACACTAATATTCATGTTTTATGTTTGCAAAAAGATATCAAGAAGATCCTACGAACTACCTAATTCTTCAGAAGCAAAAAAATTACAAAATTTCAATAGTTCCCACATAGTGCTAAGGAATAAGAAGAAGAAATCCATTGAGATGTGATTCTGCTTATAGAACAAGGTTGTAGCAGAAAATGTTGCTAGGAATTTCCAAGTTGTAACTAATTAAAATTTAGTTTGCAGTGATATTAAGCTCATTTATTTCACATTGTTTAAATCTTAACATAAATAAGGCTTGTATTTCCAATCAAATATAGCAGAAGAATAATGTGATCTCTTAATAATTGCATGCAATTTTGTTTGGCTATTATTACCAATTTTTTGCTATAGCTCAATTGGTGGAACTAGATTAAACATTTTTGTCTCCTAAAGTGAGGGTTACATATCGATAAAAATGGTCATGTCTATAATCCGGCAATTAATTAAATATTTATTATTTAATTAATTTTCTAAAGTCCTCTACATATGATTAAATTTATTTAATTTAATTATATTGTTCATTCATCTTATTCTTCTTCCATAATTAAATAAATTTATTTTATTTAATTATTTTCATATTGTCCACTTAATTAATTAAATAAATACATTCTATTTATTTTAAATTCACTATCCGCTTGAATTTAAATTAAATCTTTTTTTTAATTAAGTTTAAATATTTCCCCTTTCTTCTATTTTAATCTTTTCTTCTAATTAATTAAATGTTTCATTTAATTAATTTCATAAAAGTGATTTAATTAAATAGATCTTATTTAATTAAAAATATCTTATGATTTCTTTCTAAATTCAAAATTAGGTATTTTAACCTAATTGTGCAATCTTCTCATATCATAATTAAATATTTTATTTAATTATGAGATATTCTGCTTTTTTCAATAAAACCTGATTAAAGCTCTTTTCCACCACAAGCTTTCTTCTGCTTTTAAAAGCTTAATTAAATATTTTATTTAATTAAGAAAAGTTGAATGTCCTCCACAAATAAATAATTGATTTTTTTAATTAATTATTTATTAGCTTTTAATCTTTCTTTTATTCTTATCTTCCATTCTTTTTCCTCTTTCATAATAAAATAGAAAAATCTGTTTCTAGGGTTCTTCTATCTTATCCTTCAGTTTCATCTTTCTTCAACCGTTTGATCTGCCAGGAATTATCACAACCGTCAATCGAGACAGCCAATCAGAATCATTCAGAAAGCCCTATAAATACCTATGTGAATCCAAACATTGGTAATAGGCAATTAAGTAGAGTTTATGCATTTAATTCATTTAGTATTCATAGCATCATGTTTATTTCAAGTTTCTTAGCTAAAATCAACATCATAGCTTAATCATGCATTCATATCATAGCAAAATCTCGTTCTTTAGGAAGACAGTTTGTTGAGCCTAGCCACTAATCTGAGAACACAAGGCTGGAATCTACAAAAACACTAAAGATAGAGGACGATAGGACGACAACGGGAACAGGATACTGAGTTTGCACATCTCTATTCCTTTTATATTTTGTTTTTGTTATAATGTTCTATTGGTGTGTTTGAACTGGTTTTAATTCATTTATGCACTTAATTTTCACACACACATTAAATGGCGCCCACCGTGGGGCCTATGCCCCGATTTTAGACTTCTTTCTTGTAGGCTTTTCTTGCAGGTTTGCTTACAGGTTTTCTGGCATTCGGCAGCGCGTTTTGGAAGATTCAGGAAATTTTTATTTGCAGGTACTTTGGCGCATCTGGGCTCTGTTTCGGCGCATCTGGTCATTTCTACGGCGCATCTGGGAAACAGAGTGGCGCATCCGTCACTTTCTGCAGCGCATTTAGACATTTAGTTAGCGCATTTAGGACTTTCTTTAGCGCATTTAAAATTGTATCAGAAAATTAAACAAAAATCTCTGCATTTAGAATAGCGCATATAGTTTCTATTTTCGCGCATCTGGGTAACAGAAGGGCGCATTTGTTTTCTGTTTTAGCGCATTTATGTAACAGAGTTGCGCTTCTGGTCTCTGTTTCTGCGCATTCAGGAGACAGAGCTTCACATCTGGAACTGTAACCGAGATTCTGAGTCTGACGCCTTCCGCAGATAGAATTTCTTTTATTTTATGTTGGGCTTAAAATGAATCAACCTAGGGTAGCCACCACACCTTTTATCATGCAGTTAAAACGAACCCCATGTCTGTTGTGAAGCAACATCTTCACTTAGATTAAATCACATTTGATTTTGGCGCACATAAAATGAATCTGTCTACTCTTATTGACTGTGCTTGAAGGTGGTAGGTGATTATGCTCTCACCCTGTGCAAACTAGGTGATCAGAAAACCAGACCCACTTTTCCCTGTGTAACCCTGATTTGATAATCGAAGTATCCTCTCCCCTTGCGCACTTGTGCGATCCTGGGTGCAAGAGAAATGGTTATTGACTCTAGAAATTGGGCCTGCCTTTAAGGGAAAAAGTACTCACCTTAAGGGATGACTAAAACCGGCAAGGAGCTAAAGGCCAAGCTACCCCCCGACCGTATATAAATGTAAATCTTAAGGGAAACCTAAGGTTGCTTTCAGCGGATGTGTCATCACCGACGGAGTTGTACTCCCATAAACCTGTTGAGCTTAACCTCTTAGGGCTGGAGTGCCACCTTAATGGTGATTAATCTCTTGCCACATGTATGGCCACTCGAACGGGGGTCCCGAACTAAATACCATTGTTTAAAAGCCAAAAACCTTCTATTTCTAGTCCAGCATCGGTCGGTGTGAAGCCTTCCACACTTTCGCAGTCAATAGTAGAGGTGATCAGCTCACCATGGGAGTTTCATGGGGGTTGGAAGCTTGGTTGGCCTGAGAAGAGAGTGCACTGTAAGGGGGAGCCCGTGCAGCCAAGCTTCTGGATTCACACGCTACTGATATGCGGTTGGGGAAACCCACGTGGAGTCTAGCAGATATTGTCCTGGCCTAACCTAGGTTGTGCTTGTCCTATTATGTGCTTGGTTATGAATCAACTTAAATCAGACTGTTTGCTGTGCTTTCCAAACATTAATTCAGATAATGGATCATCCAAGAACAAACATGACAAATTTCAGCTAAAAACTGGTCAAAACTGTCCTAGAAAAACTGCTTTAGCGCATCTAGGGGAAAACTGCAACGCATTTAAGCTCTGTTCTAGCGCATCTGTGTTCTGTTTCGGTGCATTTAGGATTTTCTGCTACACATAGGTGCTCTATTTCTGTGCATATGAGATTTTTTGCAGCTCACTTGACCATTGCTGTAGCGCATTTGGGAAACAGAATAGCGCTTTTAGGTTTTTTCACAGACCCGGCTTTCTAAAATTTTACTCCCATGTTAAGAAAGTGGAAATCAACCAAGTTCACCAAGAAATCAGTTTTCAATAGGATCAAGAAGCCCAAAACAAATTTCAGTTACAAGAAGACCTTAGATCGCAGAAAATTCCTATATAAGAGTCGAGACGTCTTGCTCCATTATCGCACATTCCTCCATAGATACCAAGACTACATTAGAGGATTCACCGACGATTATGGTGTAGAACCTTTGGCTACCCAAGTTTATTATCAAAGATTAGCCTTATCTCAACGTCATAATTTGAATCAACCTCTTGAGTTTGAGAACATACCACAACCTTCAATTGAATATTCAACGCGTCCCAATCAGATCCTTCAGTGACCCTCGACCATATTCAAGGATTTCTTACATATGCCTGTTTTTACGAGATTTCAACACAACAGAGCAGGAGAAACACCTCAAGAAGAGGGTGAACGAGGTAGTCCTCTTTTTAGTGTAAGTCGCAATCCCCTTTTCAGTAACAACAATATGGCTGACGGAGAGGAAAGTTCGATACTTAAGAGCAAAAACATGAACAAAACTCCTATAGATAGTGATGATGAACAAGACGACGAACTTGAACTTAGAGAGGCAGAACAAAATCCCAAGTTTCTTAAAGTCCTTGAAAAGATTATACAACGTGACAAAGAGAAATACTTTCTTTTTCTAGCAGATCAAGGAGCTAAATTGCCTAAAGACTTTGATACTGAGAAATTAAAAACCACCGAGGAAGAGCCATCCCCATCTGAATATGCCTCCTTAAAAAAGAGTTTAGAGAGATGCAGGGAAAAATCCAAGAGTTACAAGGAGGAACCACAACCAAGAAGTACACTTTGGATGACATATGTCCTTATCCTTTTGATAGAAGTCTCAACATGATTCCATTTCCTAAACACTGTGAAATCCCCAAATTTGATCGTTATAATGGAAAATCAGACCCAGTTGACCATGTTAGAGACTTTCAAAACATGACATTGGAATTTGCCCACGAAGATACATATTTATTGTGATTATTTCCTCGAAGCCTTGGAGTCAACTCTATGGAATGGTTATCTAAGATTACACCTCCTATTCAAACATTTGAGGAACTGATGAATTTATTCATAAAACAATACGCCTACAACGTTCAACACCAGATCACCATGATTGATCTTTGCAAAGTTACGCAAAAACCTGGGGAATCTTTCACTACCTTTCTTCAAAGATGGAGGAGAATGTTCGCTAGGTACCCCCGTCATGTCCCTGAAAAGGAGAAAATGGTTACTTTCATCAATAGCCTCAACTCAGAAATGAGTTATCATTTAAATCTGCACTGTCCACCTTCCTTTGAGAAACTGATTGAAGATGCCCTCACCATCGAAAGTGCTTTGGTCAAAAGAGGGACCATAAAACTTGATAGGGACAACCCTGCCTCATCTAACCATTACAACAATCAGGACAAGTCCAAGTTTTGGACCCACAACAAGAATGTTGTAAATGATGGTGTTGTAGATGCAAATCATGTCACGACTAAGCCATTTATCCTGAACACTCCTCGTAACAATAATTACAACCATGTCAATTCAGTCACAAATCAAGGAAACAATCATCCCCCTCCAATGAACTACAATCAAGGGACTGCCAACAACCAAAACCACTGGAACAACAACAACAACAACACTTCAAGGAATACCTCAAACACGAAACCACAATGCTTTCCATTCTTCTCCAATAGAAGAGCTTTTACTCCACTAGGACAATCCTTAGAATCGGCTTTCAAAGAAGTCATGGCAAAGAACGTCCTTATGTTACCCCCACAACACAATTACGAACCTAATGTAAAACCTCCATCATGGAACGAAGCTTCTTTTTGCGACTACCATAGGTGCAGAGGTCATCCTACAAACAACTGTCAAGGTTTGAAACATGCTATTCAAGATCTCATTGACAAGGGCATTATCACAGTAGAAGGACAACAAAAATCCAATGAAGATCACCAAGCGTTTCGAAATCCTCTACCAAATTATCAAAAGGGAGAATCTTCTGACAAAACTGTGAACCAAATTGATGATAATGTAATCCATCACCTCTATACGGACGATGAGCGAGTCAATGTCATAAAAATCAAAGAGAAAGTAGACAATGGACAAGTAAACGTCACAACAAGAGCACAAGCTAAGGTTGTTTTGAAAGGTACCTCTTCAAAATCCAATGAGACCTCTCCTCAACACCAATACGACTTAGTTAACCAACTTCGAAAAACTCTAGCTCAAATCTCCATTTTTGAACTTCTAAAGATTTCCCCGGCACATAGGGAGATTTTAGATAAAACCCTCGTTGAAACGACTGTATCTACAGATTTGGATGTGAATCGATTTCAAACCATGGTAGGACATTTGTCCTCCCCCACATGCCTTTCATTCTCAGACAAAGATGATGTTTCCCTAACTCATCCCCACAATTCATCATTATACTTAGAGGTCATGATCCACAAGTTCCGTGTCAAACATGTTCTAATAGATGGAGGGGCTGGTCTAAACATATGTACTTTGAAGGTGATTCAAGCATTAGGATTTTCTGAAGACTCCATTGATCCTAGAAGGAAGATTACCATTAAAGCCTATGATGATGAGGAGAGAACGTCTAAAGGTCTAATCATGCTACCAATCAGAGTGGGACCTGTTATCAAAAACACCTTTTGCCAAGTTTTAGAGTGAGATCTTGCATACAATATCTTGTTAGGTCGTCCTTGGATCCATGAGATGCAAGCTGTTCCGTCCACTTACCACCAATGTCTTAAGTTTCCGTATGATGGACAGGAAATTACTATACCAGCTGATAACTCAAATGCCCAAACTTGCGCCAATGTCAAAGCTCATCAAGATACTTTGGTTCCGAATAATCGAGAAGCACTTGCTGATACTTCTTCTCAACATGCTACACACATCAGTCAGTTAACTAAAAGCTTTGACAAGAAACTACAGTTCAAGGAAAGTGGAGTTGGGGAATATTCCCTTTGTCTTGCTAATCTACCTACATCTCCTTGATCACATGGGAAACCTTCTATTACACCACAACAGATATCAGCAGCATCAACATCAGCACAGGTACAAACAGAGCCCACTACCAAGTTCAATGGACAATTTATCAAAGAAAAATTTCCCATGGGAGATCCTGAGGATACATCAATTCTAGATTGGCTCTATAAAGATGAAGAGGATGCAATTCTAAACGTCACCTTACCAACAGAACAATATGGGAAAGGATATTCTATCATGCAAAAGATGGGATATGATAATGGTCCTCTTGGAAAGAGAAAAGAAGGCGTAGTTGAGCCTATCCATCTTCCAGGACTTGCGGCATATGATAAAACTGGAATAGGCTATGAGGCTACCCAATCTAAACAATCCCAAGGTAATGTTTTTACACTGCAAGAAGGTTCCGATAAGAATGAAACATGTTTGGTATCAGTCCTGAATTACATTGAAAATAACTCTGACACAGATTCTGCTGAATATGAATGGGATACCATCCATGATAACAAATTTTGGAGAGACAAAGAGGTAGATATCATACATAAGTATACGCCCACTTTAATCAAAGGAGGAGGTTCAAGATCCCAACCACAAGAATCTGAACCACAAAGCAACTATGAGTCTAGTGATACTAAGTCGGATTTTAACGAACAAGATTATCAGGAGAATAGTCCCATCATTGACCTATCTCATACCTCGGATCCTACCGATAACTCTGTCTTGACCCTAACCATCACCAATTTTACACAACCAGACGACGTCCTACCATTAATCCATCCTGATCTCATTGACTGGGATCTTACCGAACCTATGGATATACCTATTTTTCCAAACGACGAAGCTATCATAAACTTCCTTTCCGCCGAAGATGTAAATAATTGTTCCACTAGCGATTTTCGGTATGAAGTCTGTAATCAGGAGAGTGTCAAGTCTCCTAGCTACAAAAATGAAAATAAAGATAAACGGTCTAGTGGTGAAAACCAGAATCTGGCAGTACTAGATCAAGAAAAAGACAAAATAAAGAGCGTATCAGAGGGTGAAAACCTTTTTGAGGCACCATCTGATGGGACTCTTGACACTCTCCCAGAGCATTATCATGAGCGATCATCCATCTTGACCGAGCCTACAAAGGAAATCAACGTTGCAACTGCAGATAATCCAAGGATCCTACAGATAGCTGAATCTATGACAGCTAAAGAAATCCTAGAGTTCATGAATTTTCTCAAGGAAAATCAAGTCAATTTTGCATGGTCATATGCAGATATGCCCAGCCTTGATCCTGATCTCATTATGCATCATTTATCTATCAAATTAGGAGCCAAACCTGTAAAACAAAAACTCAGAAAGATGAATCCTCATATTGCACTATTGGTTAAAGAAGAACTCAAGAAGCTCCTTGATGTAGGTTTTATAAGATCAATTGACTATGCCGAATGGATTTCCAATATTGTACCAGTAGCAAAACCAGACAAATGTGTAAGAGTATGCACTGATTTCAGAGATCTTAACAAAGCTTGCCCAAAGGATGACTTTCCGCTTCCAAGTATCGACACTATAGTTGATCTCACAGCAGGCCATGCCATGTACTCATTAATGGATGGTTTCTCGGGTTACAACCAAATCAATATTGCACCAGAAGACCAAGAGAAAACAACTTTCACTTGTCCGTGGGGAACATATTGTTGGAATGTCATGCCTTTCGGCTTGAAAAATGCTGGAGCTACTTATCAAAGAGCTATGACTACGATCTTTCACAACATGATGCACACATTCATGGAAGATTATGTAGATGACATATTGGAAAAATCACACACCAGAGAAGGACACTTGGAGATACTATCTAAAATATTCACCAGATTGGAGAAATTCAAAGTTCGCTTAAACCCTAAAAAATGTGTTTTTGGGGTCACGTCGGGAAAACTGTTAGGATATATTGTTTCAGAAAAGGGAATTGAAGTAGATCCTGCTAAAGTTCGCGCAATCATGGAGATGCCTCCCCCAAAGAACATTAGTCAGTTGAGATCCTTACAAGGGCGACTCTAGTCTATCCGTAGATTCATTGCACAATTGGCTGACAAAAGTCTACCATTCACACATCTCCTACATAAGAATGTTCCTTTTAGATGGGATGATAAATGTAAAATGGCATTTCAATAAATCAAGCAGTACCTGATGAATCCACCAGTTCTTGTACCACCAAATTCAGACAAACCATTGATTCTATATATTGCTGCAACCGAGACATCTTTGGGAGCATTATTAGCACAAGAAGACCATGAAGGGAAAGAACGGGCAATTTACTACATCAGCAGAACATTGACAAGTCATGAGCTTAGTTACACTTTCATTGAGAAGGCTTGTTTGGCAGTTGTCTTCGCTTCCCAGAAATTCTGACATTACATGCTAACTCATACAATTAAGCTTGTTTCCAAAATTGATCCACTCAAGTATCTACTAAGTAAAGCATCACTGACAGGAAGGTTAGCAAAATGGATCATGATTTTGAGTGAGTTCGACATCCACTATGTTGATCGCAAAGCAATCAAAGGATAGGTTATTGCGGATAACCTAGCAAAGGCTCCTCTCCAAACAGAGCACCCTTTACACATTGAATTTCCAGATGCTGATGTCTTCACAGCAGACTTTAAGCAGCCATGGTCCTTATACTTTGATGGTTCTTTTACTCAACATGGCTCGGGGGCAGGCATTCTCTTCGTCACCCCTCAAGGGCATACCATTCCTAGGTCCTATAGATTAATGTTTCAATGCACCAATAACATAGCTGAATATGAAGCACTAATCACTAGACTGAAAACAACATT
>VDFB02158356.1:0-12007 GCA_007258455.2 Sequoia sempervirens | reverse complement strand
TTAAACTCTTCATTATCAGGAGCCTTATGGTCATCTAGCTCTACTTCCTCTTGACTATCACCTTGATCAAAGGTTAAGGCAGCCACCAACTCAATCAAAGAGTCACTATTGATCGTTGATCTAAAAAATTCAGTAGCAGAAAATTCTTCCTTAGAGGCTGCGACCGTCTCAGAGAGGTCATTATGGAGCTTCATCATGCAAGCTTCTTCATCAAAGACATCTTCTTCTCCAATGGAAATCTCACAGCTTACATTGTATTCAGAATCTAAACATCATCTGGGTCAAAGGGAAATTCATCCCAAACAGGTTCCTTGTCATACTTAGGTGCCATCACACCCAGATCCCAAGTGCTAAAGGGCTAATTGTTCTGATCAAAAGAAATGTACTCATTGTACTCCTCTTAGGGTGTTGTCTCTTTGAATAAGTCACTTCCCAACTCACTAATATTGATATCATCATAAGTATCTCACTCTAAGGGCTTAGTCTGGTAATTAAACCCAAAACCACCCACGTCATCATCATTGTAATGAGGTAAAGAAACATCAATGTGTTTGTTTTTAAAACTCTATCTTTTTTGCCTTCAATGAGCTCATCATTTGTAGGTATATTACTAATCTCATCATTAGTAGTCACATGCATACCTAAGAGGTCTTCTTGGTTACTTGTCATAAATTCTTCATGTGATAATTCCCAAGAAGTTGGGTCAGCAACAAGAGGAGAATTATCCATCACCAAATCTTCAACATGATTAGGTGTGGACACATTTGAATCATCACAAACATCATCACTATGATAATGGTCATAAGCTGATTCAATGAAACCACCAAAATTACCCTCAACATGCTCTTCGTTAGTGAACTCACCACACACCATAGCTCTATTAAAATCTTTTGTGAAGTCACTAGTCTTAAAACCATCATTGGATGAATCCGAATTAGGATTCAAGACTGTTGTTTTGTTCTTTTTTCCAAGTCGATCTTCATCATTACCAATCACGTGCAAGTCTAAGGGATTGTTTTGGGGCTTTACCACACACTCCTCACATGTCAAGGTATCTTCTTTAAACTCATGGTCATTTTGATGTGACATGTGCACCTTGCTTGTGCCATCTACAAAGCTTGTTGACTAATTTTTCTCTCCCACATGCTTACTTATGGGCTGCAAACCACAAACAGGCACTTCTTCTATCTATGGCCCTTCTTTAATGGCAAGTTCTGATTCTTCTTCCATCATTCTTCTGATGTACTTGACCACACCTAATTCTCCTAATTTCATTATCACAACACAATTCAAGAAGGAATCAAAAGAAACATTGCTCTTAAACCCATTTGTCATGCCTTGATACTCTTCAAGTATTTGTGAAGCCTCTTTCTCATACTGCCTTTTGGTTTTTCTACAATTCTACTGAAATCCATTGTGATAACTCTAAATTTTACTGTTCTCCCAATAGGCTAGCAGGAACTTTGGCTCTGATACCACTATAATATCCCCCTTAAGTTTTTTTTTTTTTAAATAACAACATCACTCGTTAACGTTAGCTTAATGAAAGATAAGCAAATTGGAATGCAACTCTTCACTTTCTGATTACCCAGATCCTGGAGTGGGCAAGGTGAGAGAATACAGTGTAAGGGGATCTATTGGCTAAACTAGAAAAACTGGAAATACAATGATATTGGCGGCGACCAATATAGAAAATGAAAGTACTTAGGTGGTAAGCCAATCTCTTCCACTTTTTAGTGGGCTGTAATGAAAGTAAATGGAAATGAAATTGCTTAGGCAGAAAACCACCCTCTTCCACTTTTCAGCAGGTAACACACAAAAAGTAAACTAGGCAGTAAGCCATCCTCTTCTACTTTTCAGTGAGAATAGAAAGCAAAGTGCAGAAATGGAAAGAGTTGATCAGTACTATTGAAACAACGTTACAATAGTAAGATCTTATGCACTGAAACGGAGATATTCTTATCAAATTGAAAGCCCAAATGTTAGTCAATATCCTCCAAGGAAAATACAAGGATAACCATCAAGAAAATATGACAAAATGAAGGAAATACCAGGTCTGATATAGAATTGCAGCGTTTTGATTTTTAGACCAACAAGCCCTAGAAACACCAAAATGCTCGTATCTCCCTCAAACCTTCTCTGAATGACCCCAAACAGAAAACAATAGATGCCTAGAGGCTAGGCGTCCAATATCCAACAACAAAAACACTCCAAGCAGCATTTATTATTTTAGCACGCATCCCAAGGTACGAACAACAAGTCATATAACCTCCTTGAGAAGGGAAAAATCAAGAAAAAATCAGCTACACCTTCTAAAATCACCAAAATTGGAGCATATGGGCACCCAAGAGCTAGGAATCCAATGAGTCAATACCCACAAAAACTGCTCCACTCCTCAAAACAATGTAAATCAAAACATGCTGCAGCCATACTCTAGACCAGCAACATGAAAACTAAAGAAAACACACCAAAATGAGCAAAAAATGAAAGCAAACTCACTACCACACCCAAATCAAAAAACATCGAATGAAGCCATCTCTATTGAAGCTCTATTTGCAACCTCAAAGTGAAGAAGTGGTCTTTGATCAGCTAGGAACTATCTCTCAAGCTCGAAACTAATGGAGGCTAGGAGGTATGCCAACCCCGAAGCAAGGGTTCTGAATTAAATTCTGTAGAAACCCTAGTTTCCCCCTATTCTCCGATCTGACTGTTCTTGTTTGACTTTCTGAAGGATTTTTGGTTTTTACTTGTTTTTGACGTTTTTGCATGTAATAAATGAACAGTACGGCTTTTGTAGAAATTAATATTAAATTCAATAAAATTGCTAGATCATCAATATGTATAGGAAATACAATGTAGAGTGAAGGCGTCTCCTTTATTATTCAAATGACCTCAATACAATAATGATCTGCTAGCATGCAACAAGAGAAAGAGTGATTTTTATATGTAAAAACCTGGTTATAACAGCTTGCTGGTAATCTGATTGAGAAGGTACGGCTGATGCAAAACAATGCTCCCTCCTCTCTGCAACAGTCTCGAGTGTCTCCCAGCATCCAAGCGCCCACACAGGTGAAGACTGGCAACCAGAGTGCTAGGCGTTTTCTTCAAGGAAATAACACGCCTTAAATGAAAAGTACGACCCAGGTACAGTGTGGTACGGCCTGCTGCTGCACTAAATAAAGGTTGTATGTCTTACTTGTAATCAGTGTCTAAACTCTGTAGAAAGGTGCGCCATCATTAAGATATATCTCCTGACCAAACCTCTGGCAAAACTCTTTTGAAAACTACGCCTCAAGATGGATAGTACCTACCGGTACTGTATACCTACCACGAATCAAGAATAAATTTGTAATTTTCTGCTTTCCGCATCCAATAAGGATATGCGCTTTATGAACAAGGTATTCTCAATGATTGATTATGTCAGCTCTCGCGAAAACAATAATAATTCCTCCGGGAGCACAAATAACCGGTGATGTTTCCGTAATTCTCTTTGTATGTTATGTTTCTAACCGCAATAAATCGTATGTTATTTCACATCCTTCCTAATCGCCATGGAGATGGCTCGTTCTCCGACGATTTCGAGATGAAACCCTAAGGTCTCAGTGCTCTGGCAAAGACTTTATCAATTTTCTGATTCTCAAATGTCATAATGGCTCAGAAACCAATGCAAAACCCTTCTTAAGCTGAAAAGTGCGATTTCCTTAAGAATAGGGTATTAATTAAATATTCACATTTTAATCTTTTAATAATTCCATAGTCTCTGTGAAATATTTAATAATAATTATTAATTGCCAAACTGGCCCCTTTTGATGATGGGCGCACCCCTCAAGGCAGATAACTTAAGTTATAATTTTAAATTATAACTTTATATTATAAACATTAAATAATTAATATTTAATTAATGACATTAAATATTAATATCTTCCTCGTTTCTAACCCGATGACTGATCCGTCTGCTGCTGACGAACTCTGAAGTGATTCCTGACGCCGCCAAAGCCATACTGCTAAAAATAGCAGGGGTCCCACGCTGCCTGCCAGGAACTGCTAAAAATAGCAATTCTGCAAAAAGGTCTCCGATCGAGCCCAAACGAAAGCCAATTGATCAACACTGCCAATCTGACGCTGAGCCAAGCTCCGAAACGACCCTCTAACCACTCTGTCAGCCTACAAGGGTCTCATGATAGGCCAATCTCACGACCACTGATGCTCGCCAAGAATGGGGACATGACAGTCCGCCCTCCCTAAAATTGCTTGACCCCAAGCAATCTCCACTGCAAACAAAGTCCAATCCTCGGAAGGCCCCAAAGGAAAACTGTGTAATGTCCCACACATCTCGAACTATCTCCTGTAGCATCATCAAACTCAACTGCGCAATCAATGCTTGGATCCCAAACCCAGAGTGAAAATCTGTCGTGACGGTCCTCCTCAGGCTGCCACTGCGCTCTACGGCCTCCAACTTCACCATGCTGAGAATAGTGAAGTGACCCATTGGGACCCATCCCATACTCGATGCCAAAGCTGTCGCCACCGGGATCCCAATACAATATGAATCTACATCCATCCGTCATGCAGAGATAAAATCTCCTAGAAGCATCTACTGTCCTGAATCTCTCCCTGTCCTTTGCTAAATACTCACAGATGTGAGAACTGTCCAAACCATCATGCCAACTAACACCATAGTCACCAGAACTACATGTATTCCAGAGGAAAATCTAAGACATAGAAGTAATATCAAGATCACAAATGCTACTCCAAGATGATGTAAACCGACCGCTGTCCCCTAGTAATACCTTCGCGAACCGCCGAAGTTCTAGTACCTCGTGATTCACATTAATCCCATCTTTGTGAAGATGGTAACCGGCATACACAATACAATGAATTACCCTCAACCGTAATACCGAGAATCTCCCTGCACAAGTATGGTGCATCGAATACGAATCATGTACAGGTGGATCAAAGGAAAAACCGTAAGCACTCCTCACCGTGTACACCTCATTGAACTCCTCTGTGAGTCTGGTTTGGAATTGCGATGCACTGGAACAACCCCAAACACTACGATCATCACCCAACCTGGAACTAGTATCAAGAGTACGATCAGCGTCCAACTCGAAGAGTGGGTTATCATAGATCGAACCACCATCAAATTCAAACAATGGATTATTCACAAACTGCACAATCACTCCACACGGATCTGAATCATCCATCTCTGAATCGCTGGAATAATAAATTGAATTGTACTCCTGACTAGGCTCAACCAGCTGCCGATCATAGTCAACTGCATCCGATGAAAAGACTGATTTGCTTCCAGGAGAGGGAAACAAATCATCACAAGTACCAATCTCCCGACTGGATGATTCTCTGAATATCTGTTGTGAAGATGGACTCGTATCGAGGGTTGTCACACCACTCTCTAGTGAATCAACAACCATGTCACAGGAACTAACAATGGTCTGCCCTGCATCACCTATCACGGGACTAATCTCATGAGATCCTGGTGCAATGCGTGGCTCACTGCAACTCTCATCTAGTGCACTCATCCTATCTGTATCAACTGCTCCCGTGTCCGTGCTGGATGTAACCACATCCTCAACATCTCCCTCTCGGCTATGAACCATGGGTGTATACTCCTCACCAACCGCTGCCATGCAAGACTGAACGATATCCACAGGTGGTGAAGATTGTGCCAAACTCAATGCCACGGTAAGCCTCTCAATCTGTAACTGTGACTCTCGAAGAGCCAACTGGGTGCTCTGCAATGAATCCATAGTCACCTCACGCTCATGAGTGAGCTCATCGATCCGCTCCTCTTTTCCCTTCCATGCATCATAACAAATGCAATCCCACTCGAGAAGGAAATCCCTATCTGCTAATAGTTTAAGATAGTTTTGTTTCATTGTTCCTATTGCTTCTCGGAGTGCATGTATCACTGCGAGGGAAAAACCACTATCACTGTGCTCATCTGTCAAAGGCGGGCTCCAACCATAGGTAGTCAACATCTGACGAGCAACGTCAAAATGCTCAAGGGCGGTGGTAATCATAGTGTCATCCACATGTAGTTGCCCAACCAAATGATGAGGATTCTGAAACTTACGACCCCCATACAAGATATCCTGTTCACCATATGCACTATGATACGACGCTGATCCGTCATCGCTCACCTCATGATAAGCAGCATCATGTGTGCTTTCATCAACGCACACCTCAACACTTAAGGTACTGCTGCTCGGTACCTCAAAGGATGGCTCAACTGGTATGGTAGAAGTTGCTGGTATGACAGTATCTTCACACGCTTCTACTCCACAAGTAACTGCATGCTCATCCAAAGCATGATCCCGGGATTCCATATCATCATATGAATCCTCTAGCTGATTTTCAAAGGTCTGATCCAGAAAATCAGACTCACCATGATATAAATTCTCAACACCTATTGCATCTGTAATACCCAACTCTTGAGTCTCTTCACATGACAACTCAATAGGGTTATTTTGCAACTCTGAAACCTCTGTTGTGTCATGCTCACGCGAAGTTTCTCCAACGCTGTCATAAAAATCAGAAGTAGCCTCCATCGTAGAAACTTCTTGAGTCTCCTCCTGCAAAGACGATGTAGGTAGATCATTACTCATAGCCGTGCTAGTGTGTTCACGAACCAAATCAGCACTTCTATCAAATTCATCATATAAATTTCTGCCCTCTTGATAGGAAACTGAAGATATCAAATCATTCTGACGAAAAGTGGTATTATCCTTATGTGTAGATTCTCTGTCCTTTCCAGGTGTAAACAACTCACGAGCTGTAGTGAGATATCTCTGTTTTTCAAACTCCGTCTTATGGCCAAGACTCGGGTGCACATCCACATAACTTATGAAAGGAAGTTTTTCTTTAATCTTCTGAGGTAGAATGCTATATTCCCTGAACATGCCAATCGCTTCGCTTTCTGTGTTTTGTGGTGTTCTGTCAATAGAGATCCTTCCGCTACTCTCAGGTGATACTAACTGCCACTCGTTGTTCGCTGTCCTAAATGTACCGGCGAACAAACCCCCATGCCTTTCACCTGTTACAACCTCATCGGGCTCCTGTCTCGTGAAAGTGGGCCTAGTAGGCCTATCTGCTGTCCGTGACACTGACCTAGGAGCTCTCCGTGAATCTGTAACACTCCTGTCATCGTCACGATGTGATGAGGATCTCCTCGGAGTATCCAGTCTCTGAAGTGCAACTGCCACCTGCTGTAATACACCATTTGACCGCCGTTGACCTGCACTAAGTTCTCTGAGTGCATGCAAGACCTCTGCACGGTTCTGGCCTCTGTTATTGTAAGGAGTCTCTGTTCTAAGATTAACCGCTCTATCAGTCCTCAGAATTTCGCTGGCCAGCCATGTTTCCGCTGCCGACGAACCCGCTGCTCTATCAACCAAAGTCATCAAATAAATACCCCGGATAAGGCCCAAACCGTTCGGCCATAAGACTCCGCCAAACCCCTCAGGATGTATGTGTGATTTAGCCCCATACCACCGTAGGAAACCCTAGTTTCCCCCTATTCTCCGATCTGACTGTTCTTGTTTGACTTTCTGAAGGATTTTTGGTTTTTACTTGTTTTTGACGTTTTTGCATGTAATAAATGAACAGTACGGCTTTTGTAGAAATTAATATTAAATTCAATAAAATTGCTAGATCATCAATATGTATAGGAAATACAATGTAGAGTGAAGGCGTCTCCTTTATTATTCAAATGACCTCAATACAATAATGATCTGCTAGCATGCAACAAGAGAAAGAGTGATTTTTATATGTAAAAACCTGGTTATAACAGCTTGCTGGTAATCTGATTGAGAAGGTACGGCTGATGCAAAACAATGCTCCCTCCTCTCTGCAACAGTCTCGAGTGTCTCCCAGCATCCAAGCGCCCACACAGGTGAAGACTGGCAACCAGAGTGCTAGGCGTTTTCTTCAAGGAAATAACACGCCTTAAGTGAAAAGTACGGCCCAGGTACAGTGTGGTACGGCCTGCTGCTGCACTAAATAAAGGTTGTATGTCTCACTTGTAATCAGTGTCTAAACTCTGTAGAAAGGTGCGCCATCATTAAGATATATCTCCTGATCAAACCTCTGGCAAAACTCTTTTGAAAACTACGCCTCAAGATGGATAGTACGGCCCTGGTACAGAAGTACGGCCTACAGCAATCAGCAATAAATAACTTTGTACGCCCTTTCTCAGAAGCTCTCCAGATCCAATAAGGATATGCGCCTTTATGAACAGAAGGTATTCTGAATGATTGATTATGCTGAAACTCTGCAAAAACAATAATCTCTGATGTTTGTATCAACTGTGATGCTCTGTAATTCCTCCTGTATGAAGAAATTTCTCAACTGGCAATAAATCAGATGTTATTTCACATCCTCTGAACTGCTTCGATGGAGATGGCTCGTTCTCCAACGAATGTCGAACTCAAACCCTAAGGTCTTCGTTCTCTGGCAAAGCCTGATCAATTTCCTGATTCTCCAATGTCATAATAGCCCCAAACCGGGCGGCAAATCTCTTATTGCACACAAAAGGATTTCTTAAAGATAGGAAATATTAAATTTGACATTTAATTCTTTTTAATTTTTCAATAGTCTCCACAATATTTTTAATATTAAATTAATCAATAACTGCCCCTTAATGTTATTACACAAAAGGACCACTAAGTTATAATTAAAAATATTATAACTTATATTATATTCATTTCCAAATAATTAATATTTAATTGATTATAATTAGCCATTAATATCTCCTCGCTATTCGGTCCGATGACCGATCCGCCTGGAAAGTCGACTAACTTCAAGTGATTCGATGCCGCCAACCCCTACCGCTAAAAATAGAAGGGGTCCCACTTCCCTCACCGCTGTGAACCGCTAAAAATAGTACTCGCAAAAGGTCTCCTCGGGACGAGCCCAAACGAAAGCCAATTGATCACAACTGCCAATCTGACACTGAGCCAAGCTCCGAAACGACCCTCTAACCACTCTGTCAGCCTACGAGGGTCTCATGATAGGCTAATCTCACGATCTCTGATGCTCGCCAAAAATGGGGACATGACAGTCCGCCCTCCCTAAAATTGCTTGACCCCAAGCAATCTCCACTGCAAAGAAACTCCGATCCTCGGAAGGCCCCAAAAGGAAAACTGTGTAATGTCCCACACATCTCGAACTATCTCCTGTAGCATCATCAAACTCAACTGCGCAATCAATGCCTGGATCCCAAACCCAGAGTGAAAATCTGTCATGACGGTCCTCCTCAGGCTGCCACTGCGCTCTACTGCCTCCAACTTCACCATGCTGAGAATAGTGAAGTAACTCAATGGGACCCACCCCATACTCTGTGTCAAAGCTGTCGCCACCGGGATCCCAATACAATATGAATCCACATCCATTTGTCATGCAGAGATAAACACTTCTAAAAGCATCTACTATCCTGAATCTCTCCCTGTCTTCTGCTAAATACTCATGGATGTGATAACTGCCCAAACCATCATGCCAACTAATACCATAGTCGCCCTGTAACCATGTACCTGTATGAATCTGCGACATAGAAGTATCAAGCCCTGTCAAATGCATATCGGCATGATGTAAAACGGACTGCTGTCCCTGCAAGTAATACCCCGCAAACTGCTGAGTCAAGCACCTGCATCCGCTAATCCCATCTTGTGAAGATGGTAACTCTGCACACAATAATGAATTACTCTCCTCAACTGTACCGAGAGAATCACCCTGTGCACAAGTATGGTGTATCGAATACGAATCATGTACAGGTGGATCAAAGGAAAAACCGTAAGCACTCCTCACCGTGTACACCTCATTGAACTCCTCTGCGAGTCTGGTTTGGAATTGCGATGCACTGGAACAATCCCAAACACTACGATCATCACCCAACCTGGAACTAGTATCATATATGATCAGCCCAACTCAAGAGAGGAGCATTATAGATCGGAATCACCATCAATTCAAACAATGGATTATTCACAAACCGCATAACACTCCATATCGATTCGACCATCCATCTCAATCGTTGGAATAATAAATCAATTGTACTCGACTTGGCTCAACCAGCTGTCGATCATAGTCAATCGCATTTATCGAATCGATTGATTTGCTTCCAGAGAGGAAACAAATCAACGTAGTACCACCTCCCAACCGATGAGACTCCTCAATATCTCACGTGGAAGATGGACATATCAAGGGTTGTCACACAACTCTCCAGTGTATCATCAACCATGTCACAGGAACTATCAATGATCTGCCCTGCATCACCTATCACGGGACTAGTCTCATGAGAACCGGGTGCAATGCGTAGCTCACTGCAACTCTCATCTAGTGCACTCATCCTATCTGTATCAACTGCTCCCGTGTCTGTGCTGGATGTAACTACATCCTCAACATCTCCCTCTCGGCTATGAACCATGGGTGTATACTCCTCACCAACCACTGCCATGCAAGACTGAACGATATCCAAAGGTGGTGAAGATTGTGCCAAACTCAACGCCACGGTAAGCCTCTCAATCTGTAACTGTGACTCACGAAGAGCCAACTGGGTGCTCTGCAATGAATCCATAGTCACCTCATGCTCATGAGTGAGCTCATCGATCCGCTCCTCTTTTCCCTTCCATGCATCATAACAAATGCAATCCCACTCGAGAAGGAAATCCCTGTCTGCTAGTAATCTGAGGTAATTTTGCTTCATCGTTCCAATTGCTTCTCAGAGTGCATGTATCACTGCAAGGGAAAAACCACTATCACTGTGCTCATCTGTCGAAGAAGGACTCCAACTGTAGGTAGTCAACATCCGACGAGCAACGTCAAAATGCTCAAGGGCGGTAGTAATCATAGTGTCATCCACATGTAGTTGCCCAACCAAATGATGAGGATTCTGAAACTTACGACCCCCATACAAGATATCCTGTTCACCATATGCACTATGATACGACGCTGATCCGTCATCGCTCACCTCATGATAAGCAGCATCATGTGTGCTTTCATCAACGCACACCTCAACACTTAAGGTACTGCTGCTCGGTACCCCAAAGGATGGCTCAACTGGTATGGTAGAAGTTGCTGGTATGACAGTATCTTCACACGCTTCTACTCCACAAGTAACTGCATGCTCATCCAACGCATGATCCCGGGATTCCATATCATCATATGAATCCTCAAGCTGATTTTCAAAGGTCTGATCCAGAAAATCAGACTCACCATGATATAAATTCTCAACACCTATTGCGTCTGTAATACCCAACTCTTGAGTCTCTTCACATGACAACTCAATAGGGTTATTTTGCAACTCTGAAACCTCTGTTGTGTCATGCTCACGCGAAGTTTCGCCAACGCTGTCATAAAAATCAGAAGTAGCCTCCATCGTAGAAACTTCTTGAGTCTCCTCCTGCAAAGACGATGTAGGTAGATCATTACTCATAGCCGTGCTAGTGTGTTCACGAACCAAATCAGCACTTCTATCAAATTCATCATATAAATTTCTGCCCTCTTGATAGGAAACTGAAGATATCAAATCATTCTGACGAAAATGGGTATTATCCTTATGTGTAGATTCTCTGTCCTTTCCAGTCGTAAACAACTCACGAGCTGTAGTGAGATATCTCTGTTTTTCAAACTCCGTCTTATGGCCAAGACTCGGGTGCACATCCACATAACTTATGAAAGGAAGTTTTTCTTTAATCTTCTGAGGTAGAATGCTATATTCCCTGAACATGCCAATCACTTCGCTTTCTGTGTTTTGTGGTGTTCTGTCAATAGAGATCCTTCCGCTACTCTCAGGTGATACTAACTGCCACTCGTTGTTCGCTGTCCTAAATGTACCGGCGAACAAACCCTCATGCCTTTCACCTGTTACAACCTCATCGGGCTCCTGTCTCGTGAAAGTGGGCCTAGTAGGCCTATCTGCTGTCCGTGACACTGACCTAGGAGCTCTCCGTGAATCTGTAACACTCCTGTCATCGCCATGATGTGATGACGATCTCCT
>VDFB02158355.1:0-12921 GCA_007258455.2 Sequoia sempervirens | reverse complement strand
TTGATAGGCCCAAGTAGTAGGATTTAACTACAGATGCCAGTCATGGCCAGCTTTAGTGACCATTTTATTTAGGATTTTTAGAAAAGTCTTATTTGTAGCCCTAGCTTGACCATTGTCCTAGGGGTAATATGGGATGGAGAATCAGTGTTGGATGTTAAATATTTCACATAGCTCTTTCACATCCGAATTCTTGAAGGGTGTTCTATTGTCTGAGATAAGTGATTACCAAACACTATAACAACAAATGAGATAATTCAGGATAAACTTGGAAATTTTCTTTCTGATTATGTAGGTAAGAGGAATGGATTCGAACCACTTAGTAAAGTACTTAGTGGTCATTATGATAAACATGTGACCATTAGATGAGGTGGAAGTATTTTTCCCGTGAGGTTGAGTCCCCACTACAAAAAATACCAAGGTGTGATAATTGGTTGCGACTCTTGAGCTAGAGCATGAATCAAATCTCCTTGTCGTTGACACTAGACACACTTCTGCACATATTGATGGGCTTCTCTTTCCATGGTTGGCAAGTCGTACCTCATTCTCAATAGTTTCTTAGCTAAAGTCATACCACTAGAATGGAAATCATATATGCCATCATGTACTTCTATTAAAGCAGTCAAGGCTTCCTCCTAGTGAAGACATCGTAGTAATGTCTCCTTGATATATTAGGGGTATAAGGTAGCACCTAAGACCATGGATTAGGAAGCCTTCTTAACAAAGGTCTTTTCAAGGTTAGAGGTGATATCAGATGGGAGGGTTCCTCTACTTAATTAGGTGAATATGTCATGATACCATGGGGATCTAGGACCAACAATCATACACATGAATTTAGATTCAGGGATTTTGAAAGTTAGTAGGAGAAGTTGTTCTACCAAGAATTCACATTGTATGACATTATGGGGCATGCCTAACAATGATCCAATTGTTTCCATAGCATCTATTGCTCGAATTTTCATGCGAAGAATCTACTCAAAAGGCATATCAATGAAAATTTTATTGATATTTTATGGAGTAAGCTTTTCATCCTTAGTTTGGTATTCATTAGTGACTTGGTTGATAAATAGCTATGAGTCTCCATAGACTTTCAACTCTTTTATTTTCCATTGAATTGTTATCCTTAGACATGTGATTAGGGCTTCATACTTAGTAATGTTGTTAGTACACAAAAATGATATCCTGTATGACTTTGGTATGTAATCACCTTGAGGGGTGATGAAAATAATACTTGCTCCTAATCAATGTTGGTTGAATGGTCCGTCAAAGTACATTTTCCACTAATATGTTGTATTTACAAGGAATACTAATTCATTAGGGAATTCATATATGAAGGGGTTCCCAGCATAGATGGTGCCTCTGCTAGCTGTTCTGTGATCACTTGTTCTTTGACTTCCTTGTGCTCCACATACTCTATGTCAAATTATATTAATATCTTACCCATTTGGCCATTCACCCTATGAGATTTGCTTTGGATAATAGGTATTTTAATGGGCCAATATTTGCAATAAGCTTATCTTGATGTACCAACATGTAGTGTTTGAACTTTTTTGAAGCAAAAACCACTACTAAGAATGCTCTCTCAATAGATGAATAGTTTATTTCATAGCCTACCAAGGTCTTGCTAATGTAATAGATAGCCCTTTCCTTTCCATTTTCATCATGTTGTGCCAAAATAGCACCTAGTGTTGTTGATGTTGCTAAGATATATAGGATTAATGGTTTGTTCTGTATTGGTGGCATGAACATCAGTGGTGTCAATAGGTAGTCCTTGATATATTGGAAAGCTTTGTCACATTTCTCATCCCACTTGTAAGTTATTCCTTTATGAAAAAAGATGTGAAAAAGGGTGCATTTTTTCTCATAGTCTGCTATGAACCATCTGATGGACTACAATCTTAGTTGTAATCTCCTCACTTACTTCAATGTTTGTGGTGGTTCCATGTCTAGGATGGCTTTCACTTTTGTTGGAACAATTTCTATCCCCCTTTGTGAGATGATATAGCCAAGAAGTTTCCTTGATGTCACCCCAAAGATACATTTTTTTGGATTCATCCACACCTTATACTCTTCAAGTCTATCAAAGATGGGTCCCAAGACTTGTATGTGCTCATTTCTTTTCTTTGATTTTTCCAAAATATCATCCACATAATCTTCAACTATTTTGTGGATTATTTCATGAAATATGGGGGTCATTGCTCTTTGATAGGTTGCTCCTACATTTTTTTAGCCCAAATGGCATCGCATTCCAACAATAGGTTCCACATGGACAAGTGAACATGATTTTGTGTTGATCCTTCTTAGTGAACATTATTTAATAATATCCTAAAAACTATCCATGAGTGATAGCATTTCATGCCCACCTATTAAATCCACTATGATGTTGATGTTAGGAAGAGTGAATTCGTCCTTTGAGAATGCCTTGGTCAAGTCTTTGAAATCAATGCAGATTCTAATGCCCCCAATGGGTTTTGAGATTGGTACCAGGTTTGAAACCCACTCAAGTTAATATATGGGTTGGATGAACCCAACATCAAGAAGATCTTGTAATTCCAGTCTGACCAAGAGTGCTATTTGAGGATGCATTTTCCTTAACTTCTTCCTTACTGGTTTGGCTTTAGGATGAACTTCTAGATGATGAATAACTACTTCTATATCGAGCCTTGACATATCCATATATGACCATGCAAAGTTAGATCTTCTCTCTTTCAGGAATGTTGCTAGGTTTTTCTATTCTTCATCCAATAATGATTTTTCATAGAAAGTGATATTGGGTGCTTCTTTTGTTCCCACATTAACTGGAGTGGACTTTTCTGCTAGCATTACTGACTTTTTTTGGATGCATTGCACTAAGGGGGAGATTCAATCCCTCATCTTTGGACACCTCAAAGAGGTCTTCACCCTCAAATACATCCTTTATTTTTAATATTTTAGGATTGAAGAGAGTGCCACAGTGTGGTTTTCACTCAAAGATCTACAATTTAATTGCATATCATCAATTTTGTGACTGAAGGATTCAATATTCTCCCTATAGTACACCCTTTTGTCATGCCCTATGTCAAAACCAGCCTTTTGATATTCCTATGATAAGTTGTCATGAAGTATCATGAATTTTGAGATCACTTCAATTTTTTGAACGAATCTAGAATCGGTGGTCCTTGTTGGTCCAAGTCAATGAGTTGTGGTTAGACTAGGCATATTTCATTTGGTTGCTTGCTTGGGGTGAAGGTCGATATAGATATCTTGAAGAGAACTTGTTATTCTCAAATAGGTTAGCAACATCAAGGGGGAAGTCACCTAGGGTAGTATCACGCAATGTTGGTAACCAAGAGGAAGCCTCCACCTATTTAGTGGAAGTACCTTTGTTGATAAGGGTAACCTTGCTAGTAGTACAACCTAAGGTCAAAATTATTTGGACATTTCTTAGGAATGATAGGTTCTAGCAAACCATTGTCGTTTTGTCCTAAAAAATAGGAAAATGGGTGCTTTATAACCTAGGTCATAGAACAACACTATTCTCCTATTATCATTCAAATATATCTTAGGAATCCTAATTCGATTGACTAGCAACCTCACAAGGTGAGTCAATTCTCAATGAGGAGGACCTAGGAGGGGTATTTTTCAAATTTTAGGTGTTTACCACCAAGAAAATTCTTATAATAGACAAATTAACTTTCAACTCACAAAAACTAGTAATGTAAGCAAAATAATGAGTGCAAATGATGAAATAAAGCTACACCAAGTTAGGGTATGTGTACCTTGGAAGTATAGAGATGTTTTGATGATTCAAAAAATGTAAAGAATTTGTCCAAATATGCCAAGGAGGACAAATATTCCTTTACTATTTTCTTAGTCCTATTTCTATTTTTTAGGGTAGATGTAGAATCTTCAGATGCTGAAATGGGATACGAAAGAATATCATAAAAATAGCCTTGGGAGGACTATGACACCCAAGGTGGCATATTATTCCCATTCTAAATTTCTTAAAACTTAGAATGTGGTCCTGAGCTCCAATTTCTACACTTGCTTCTTCTCAAATTTGAAGTCCTGAATCATCTAGATTTGGCCTGTAGGTGAGTTTCTATGAAGATGAAAAATTTGGAATGCAAATTTGCACTTCAAATGATCTTCAAGTCTTCAACATAAATCTGCAATCACAAACATGCAAGAGAGAAAAACTTGTTGATTTTTAGTAAATTGGGGTTTGGCTTGGTCAAACACCTTGTAGGTAATTAAACCAAATGATGAAATGAAGCATGAAACATGAAATATGTAAATGATATCACCTTGTATGATGTCTTGTGAAGCAAATCTATAGTCTACCATGTAGTGGCCATGGAGAACATAGATCTTGGATCCTTGGATATGATGTGAACAATGGTTTCAAATAGATCTCCAATGCTACATACATAATCTTGGCTCAACAACATGAATGGATGCACTAAACCCTTGACATGATCCTTGAATCTTGATGATGGATCCAAATGCTTGATTAATTTCTCTTAAATGCATAAACTTTCCATAGGAATAAATACCTAAATGCTTGTTATGAAAATGAGAAGAGGAACCTTGTATTTATACTTATTCATGCTTAATATCCTAAAATTACACCACACCAAGACAACATATGAATTCATTAAATAAAGGAGGCTAAATCTCAAAAAGATTTGAAATTGAATCCAAAAAATAAGTCAAGAAATAACACACCCTAGGTGGAATCTTAGTCCCAAGGCTCAAATCTCAAGGCATTGACTCCAAAAAAGGACCTTTTCAGGTATATTCAAAATTAGGGTCTGAAGACCCATGGAGGACAAAGACACCCTAGGTGGCACTTTAGTCCCACTCCACAAATTAGGGACACATTGACTGAATCATTAAATAATCATTATATATTTTGATGTTTTTCAGGATTTTCCATAAAAATATATGATTCATAGGGAATGTGGATGCAAAATAGGACCAATTACACCATAAAGAAGCATAAATAAATAAAGGCAGGCCCAAACAAGTGTGAAAATGCAAGGGTATGCATTTTACTACACTACATTTAGCCCCCACTTTAGTGAGAGGATGAACTTGCTTCAAACTCACACTAAAGTAGCCAACCACATAATCAAGAGGGGTTCTCATGTACGAATGTTGATAAGATAGGATGACAATAACCAAGAGGGATAATCAAGCCCCCAAGATTAAGATCTTATGAAAAACCACCATAGGCATAAAGGAACACACATGTAGATGATAAATGAATCCATAATTAGATCGCAAACATAAACCATCAAAGAAGGAAAAAGGAAAAAAGAAAAAGAAAGAAAAGAAAAATGCAACAGATTAAGCTTCGACTGGCCATCCAATGTGGTGGACTGGGTCTAGGCTGAAAAAGGTTTACAAGTGGAATGTGTTGTCCACTATGCAAACAAAACACATGCTCACAAGGGCTAGTGGGTGCTAGTTGTCCACTAGGTGAGCCCCAAGAGGTCCATATAAAATCCATACCTCCATGACTTTAATAAGGCACAAAAATGCATGCACACAAGGGCTAGTGAAGCTAGGTATTCACTAGCTAAGCCCCAGGGGACCACATGAAATCCATACCTCCATGACTTTAATAATGTACAAAAATTAAAAAAAGCAACAAGAAAGAGGAATGTTTAAAGGGATTTTGCTTAATTCATGCAAGGTCTCTTCTTAGGTAACATTGTGCTTAATATTTCCAAGAGAGGACAAGTCAAATAAATATCATGCTATCTGAGGAAATAAAACATAATGAAACCAACAAGAAAAGGATGCATTGAACAAGAAAAAAGAAAATCATGCAATGAAACATGAGTGTCGATGTATGCCTCCACTTTAAAGTGGTTTCTAACACCATTGCTATGAGCAATTACTTTAAAGTAGAATAAGACATGAGAGCTTACTTAAAAAGCCCTATGCCAAGTCATATGTTTCCAATAAGCTACATCATGCAATAGTATGGAAGGGTTTCCCAAAAAAATATAATTCTAAAGATAACTTAGTACGTCACATACAAGCCAACTTAAGGCATGTCCTCCACATCCCAAGCTTGCTCTTATATGTACATGAAAGGAAATCAACTAGCCAAAAGATGCAAGGACAGGTGAAATACAAGGCAAAGGCTACCTAGCCCATTTCCCACACTTAGTGTAGGACAAGGGTGAGCCAAATAGGATGAAAATAAGTATTAGTTAGAGGAATTAAGTGCTTCAACACAAGAGCACCACACTCCTTGAGATGTTGAATTTTATTACTTAAATCCTTACATTAATTAGTAGCATGACCATGAACTCTATGATATGCACAAAGTGAAGTCTTGTAGTAGAATTTATTTCATGTTCTTGGAAGGAGAGAGATCAGATGATCTTGGAGGAGTCTTGTGAAGATACTGTCTTGGTCAAAAGTGGAGGATGTTGCTTTATTTTGTGACAAAGATATCTTTTTCTTAGCACAAGGTGTCATACCTACACAAGAATCTTTAGATTGTGAGATTTTTTTCTCTCCTTTATGGGAGAGTGTAAAATATAATGAATTTGATGTTACAAGTATGAGTGGGTTTGGTGGTGTTTCCATTCATGTTTTCATTGATGTCAACATAGTATAGGATGTCGCAGAGAAAGGAATCAAGTGATTGCAATTTGTGCATGTATAGTTGAGATACTATTGAGATGTTGTGAGTACATGGAGCTATCTATATGGTGTTCTTGGTGTGCTGATATGATGAGTTGCCAAGTGCTTTTGAGAAATAATGAAGATGGAGTTGTGTGTATGTTAAGAATATACTTTAGATTTCTTCTATATTGATCCTATTCTTGTACGTATCTGAAGTCTTTTTTATGGGCATCCTTGAGTGATATATCCTAAATTATACCTTCTAGTTTGATGAAGTGTGAAATTTGTGTTCATTAGTGTGAAAACTGGTTTGGGAGAGTTGTTTGTCTATGGACTGGGACAAATTTTTTTTCTCTAAATTTCTCTATTGGTTCATTTCAGGTCTTGTGGATATGGTGGAAGGCTAGTAATGATGTTATTTTTGTTCTAGAAAACGTGTTCATAGTTTAGTTCTTCAAAGGATGAGTTTCAAAGTTACTTTATGTGTCTGTATAGTCTGAATGGACTGATGTAAAGTGTTATAAGTTTGAAGGTTGTTGCATTTGTTGCGGATGAGCCTAAAGGAATCTGAGATGTGTTCCAGTGTATGGTGAAGTTTTTTATGTGGTCCACATGTTATCTTCCTATTGTAGAATTTTGTACTTCAAAGTTCATTTGTGTTTTCATTTGGTTTGGCTAACCTAGTGTCTACACGTCATGCAAAGGATACATATCAATTAAGGAAGTTTTTGATTGATCTGAGACATTGTTTTGGGTCTTGATTAAGTATTGGTATGGTATGCTATCATTCTCTTCCACCACAAGAATGTTGAGTTGTTGACCTAATTTGAATTTGTAAAATAAAGCGTGAATAGCCGAACTTGGAGAAATTTTCTAACGTTGAAGATGGTATAAATACAGGTTGAGATATTATGGATTTATGTATCAAGAATTCCATGAGTTTGAGAAGCAAGAGTTGTGTGAAAGTGAATTGAGGTAGTAGTACTTTAATGTGTTAGACTCCTAAAAGCAATGAGCTAATGGTCTCTGCAATTCTCTAATTAATGCTATTGATGTGTGTAATTTGTTGTGGTGGATTTTTCTATTATCTTTTTGTATTTATAGGCAATGAGCCTCCTTGTTGGAAAGGAAGTCCTATCTATAGGCAGTGAGCCCTTTGGTAGTGAGCCTCTTTGTAATTTATTTTGGAATTACTTTATATTGTGAGTTAATCCTCACCATGGTTTTTCCCTTATTGGGTTTTCCATGTAAATCTTGTGTTTCTTGTGTTAATATTGAATTATATTATTTTCATTTCATGTTCATACTTAATAATATAATAAAGTGGATGTGAAGTTAATAATTGTTTTAATATTTGTGTTTGAAATTGGTGATAAATGATTCATCCCCCTCTTATCTGTCTTGCACCTTTCAAAAATTGGTATCAGTTCCTTGGTTCCTTGGAGAAGAGCTTAAAATATTGAGGTAGATCTGATGGTGCACAAATTGTCAATCCCTGTGTTTGATGGATCTAACTATAGTGACTTGAAAGTGTAGATGAGAGGTTACTTGATCTCTCTTGGTTACAAGACTTGGAAAGCTATTGAGACAAAGTATGTTGCACTAGAAAGTGGTCCTTCTTTTGTAGATGAGATTTCTTCCTATGATGAAAATGAAAAATAAAGGTATGCAATCTATAGTGCTTTATCTAAGACTGAGCGAACAAAAGTTATTTCTTTAGGAACTGATGAAATTTGGAAAAAATTGGAAGATATCTATGAAGGAAATGATAGAGTGAAATTTTCAAAGAAGCTAACAGCTAAGCACATATATGAGAACTTGAAAATGGAAGAAGGTGAAGATATTGCAAGCTATTTTCAGAGGGTTGATATTGCAGTGAATGAAGTCAAAAATCAAGGTGGTACTCTAATAGATGAAGATGTAATGGAGAATATTTTATGACTCTACCAAAGAGTTATAGTGATAAATTATCAACCATTGAGGAAGTGTGTGATCCTATGAAGTTCACTAAAGAACAACTATTTGGCACTTTGATTGCATTTGAAATGAGGAAACTAGGAAAGGAAAAGGAGAATACAAAATATGATCTAGATGGTGATAGTTCAGATGAGTTGGAAGCAAATTTTACAAGGAAGTTGAAGAATGGTACTGGTAAGTACAAAGGTATGTTACCTTTTAAATGTTTCAGTTGTGGACATATTGGTCACTATGCTTCAAGATGTCCAAATAGAGTTGTACACAAGAAGAAAAAAGATAATAAAGAAAAAAGGATAAGAAGTTCAAGAAGTTGTATTATGTAAGAGAAGATGTTAGAATTTCTAGTAATGAATCTTTTTTTGAAGGTGATGATGATGAATGCTTGTTTTTAGCCTTAGAGAATAAATCAGTTTCTACTAACTCTGGAAGAGGTGCAAGGGAAAGTGGTCCAAAGAACAAGAAGGAAGAGATGGAAGGTACTCTGGTTACTGCCTTTCATGTAGACAAGATTAAGACTATTGGGTGATTAACAATGGTTGCTCAAATCACATGACTAGAGATAAAAGTAATTTCACTAAACGTGAAAAGTATGATGGTGGATTAGTCATGTTTGGAGATGATTCTAGTGCAAAGATTTCTGGGAAAGGATCAATTAGTTTTGATGGAAAAAATATACTAATGGTGTTTATTATGTTAAGGGCTTAGGGAATAATCTCTTGAGTGTTGGAAAAATGTGTAGCAAAGTATTCAAGCTTGTGTTTCAGGATAATACTTGTGAGATCAAAAAAGGGTTTGAAACTATGGTTGTTGTAGGAAGAACATATGGAAACATTTATCAACTCAAGGGTGTTGATGGTCGGTGCCTTGTATCTCAAGTTAATGAAATTTGGATATGGAATTGAAGGATGGGAAATGTAAACTTTGATAGTCTAATCAAGATTAGTTCAAGAGATGTTCAGGATTTTCCTAAAATCACAAAGTCTACCAATACTATTTGTAGAAGTTGTTAGTTGGGAAAGAAAATAAGATGCAGTTTTAAAGGAAAAGAACAATCAACTACTAGAATGCTAGAATTGGTTCATACAAACCTCTATGGTCCCACAAGAATAGGAGGTCTTAATAGTGACAGGTATTTCATTCTTTTGATTGATGATTATTCAAGAATGACATGGGTTACTTTTCTTAGGGAGAAAGATCAAGCTCTAGATAGATTTAAAGTATTCAAGGATAGGGTAGATAATGAAGTGAACCTAAGAATAAAATAGTTAAGGTCTGATAGAGGTGGATAATTCACTTCCAGTGAGTGTAATACATTTTGTGAAGAGCATGGCATAAAGAGACATTTTTCTACTCCTAGAACTCCTCAGTAGAATGGAGTTGTTAAGAGGAAGAATCAAACTATTTAAGAGGCTACAAGGACTATGATGAAAGAAGAAAATGTACCTAATCTATACTAGAGAGAAGAAATCCACACTGATGTTTATATTCTTAACAAAGTTCAGATCAAAGGTAACAAAACAAAGACTCCTTATGATTTGTGGACTAGGAAGATTCCTATTGTTAAGTACCTTAAGGTGTTTGGAAGAAAATCTTACATTAAAAGAGATGATGAGAACCTTGGAAATTTTGATGATAGATGTGATGAAAGTATTTTTCTTGGATACACAACTAGTAGCAAAGATTATAGATGCTTCAATAAAAGATTGAGAAAGATAGTTGAAAGTGCAAATGTAAAAGTTGATGAAGATATGCATAGACTAATTGAGATAAGTGAAGTTGAACTAGATGAGCCTATCTTTAAACAAGTACAATAAGAGAATAAGGAAGAAGAAGAACAGATTGAAGAAGAGGAAGAAGCTTTGGAACCTGCTCCCAATACTCCTAAGTATGTATATAAGAATCATCCTAAAGAATAGATAATTAGAGATGAAAGTGAAGGTATAAAGATAAGAAGAAAAGTGGTGGTAGTTGAGGTAAATATGTGTTTACTTTCCAAGATAGAACCTAAGTCTATGTGTGAAACATGAAAATATGAGAATTGGGTTAGAGTAATGAAAGAGTTGTGGCAGATAGAGAAAAATTAGACATGGGAACTAGTTCCTAGACCAATAAATAAGAACATAATTTGTACAAAGTGGGTGTTTAGGAATAAGTTGAATGAGAATGGTAAATTTGTAAGAAAAAAAGCAAGGCTTGTGTGCAAAGGTTATTCATTGGTTGAAAGAAAAGACTTTGAAGAGACATTTTCCCCGGTGGCAAGAATGGAGGCTATTCGTATGTTCCTAGCATTTTCTGCTCACAAAGATTTCAAAGTATATCAAATGGATCTTAAGTCTACATTCCTGGATGAAAAATTGGAAGAAGAGGTGTACATGGAAAAACTGAAGGGATTTCAGTTATCAGATAAACTAAATATGGTCTATAAGTTGGAAAAGGCATTGTATGGACTTAAAAAAGCTCCCAAAGCATGGTATGCAAGGTGGGATAGGTATTTGACATAGAAAAAGTTCAACAAAGGCTCCACAGATAGTAATCTCTATTTGAAGGTTGAAGGAAACAAAATTTTGATAGTGGTTATGTATGTTGATGATATCATCTTTGGAGGAAATGAAGGTATATGCAAGAGGTTTGTAGAGGAAATACAAAAAGAGTTTGAAATGTCTACGATTGGTGAGTTGGTTTTCTTCCTTGGACTTCAAGTGAATCAAACTATTAAAGGAATATTCATTTCATAATGAAAGTATGTTAAAGAGTTGTTGAAGAAGTTTGGAATGGATTACTCCAACTCGTTCTATACCCCTATGGTGACTAGATGCAAACTAAGTAAAAATTATGAATCTCCTAAAGTTGATTAGAGCATGTATAGATCTATGATTGGTGGACTACTATATCTTACTACTACTAGATTGGATAGCATGCATGCAATATGTTTGGTTGCCAGATTTTAAGTAGAACCTAAAGAATCACATGTTACAGTTGTGAAAAGGATATTTAGATATCTTAAAGGAACTCTGAATTATGGCTTCTGGTATCCTAAGGATACTAATTTATTTTTGAGTGCTTTCACTGATGCAGATTAGGCTAGTTGTGTAGATTACTAGAAGAGTACAAGTGGTGGTGCATTCTTTCTTGGAGGAATATTGTTTTCATGGCTAAGAAAGAAATAGGATTCAATTTCTTTATCCACTATAGAAGATGAGTATATTGTTGTAGTATCTTGCAACAGATAGGTTTTATGGATGAAGCAAACATTGAAAGACATAGGAGTGATGTGTGATGAGCCTATTCCTATCTTATGTGATAATTTAAAAGTGTTATAAACATTTCAAAGAATCTAGTAATGCATTCAAGGACAAAGCATATATCTGTTAGATATCATTTCTTAAGAGAGAAGGTATTGGAGAATGAAGTTGGAGTGGAATATGTACCTACAAAGAATCAGATTGCAGAAATATTTACTAAGGCTCTTTCGAAGGATGTTTTTGAGTATCTCAGGGAGAATTTGGGGGGTTACTGCCCCTCCTTTGAACTAGGTGCACATGGAGGTGCATCATTTTAGTGGATCTACACATTCTTCATTTTTCTAGGCTGATGATTGAGGTCTACTCCTCTGGGGAGTAGGAAGTATCATTATTGCAGTATGAAATGTATGAGTGCACTCCTAAGTGGGAGTGATTAAAATTTTATTCTTTTCCATTGATGTCAAAGGGGGAAAGAGATTCATGTGAAAAACAAAAAGTGGGAGAGATAAGGAGAGTGTGTATTGTGTATTTTGTTTTTTCTCACATCATGTGTTGCCATCT
The DNA here is from genome assembly GCA_007258455.2 of Sequoia sempervirens. Lineage (NCBI taxonomy): Eukaryota > Viridiplantae > Streptophyta > Pinopsida > Cupressales > Cupressaceae > Sequoia > Sequoia sempervirens. Next base: position 517 of record VDFB02158355.1, on the reverse strand, counting down.
ATGACAAAGGGGGTGATTGTTGCAAGTATGAGTGAGTTTGGTGGTGTTGTCATTGATGTCAACACAATATAGGATGTTGTAGAGAAATGAATCAAGTGATTGTAGGTTGTGCATGTATATTTTAGATACTATTGAGATGTTGTGAGTACATGGATCTATCTTTATGGTGTTCTAGGTGTGTTGATATGATGAGTTTCCAAGTGCTTTTGAGAAATAGTGAAGATAGAGTTGTGTGTATGTTCAGAATGTGCTTTGGTATGTGCTTTGCATTTATTTTGTGTTGATTCTATGCTTGTATACATCTAAATTATTTTTTATGGGCATCCTTGGGTAAAATATCTTGAATTATAGCTTATGGTTTGATAAAGTGTGAAATTTTTGTTCACCAATGTGTGAATTGGTCTAGCTGAGTTGTTTGTCTATGGACTAGGAGAAATATTTTTGCTCTATAGTTCTTCACTGGTTCATTTCAGGTCTTATGAATCTAGTAGAAGGCTTGTAATGACATTATCTATGT
>VDFB02158354.1:0-10185 GCA_007258455.2 Sequoia sempervirens | reverse complement strand
GATTTGCAAAGATCTAATAACCTTTTCATATTGTATATATGTTTTGTGAGATCTGGGTGATTGTAACATTTCTAGTTATACTGACAGTATTTTTGACTATTCCAACATGTCCATAAGGCTCAAGAAAGTGAGAATTGTCTTTCGTTTCATCCAAATTGGAGATCATTTGACATAGGTGCAAATGGGGGTTTGATGCAAGCCATTTTTTATTGGAGCCGTTTTCATTTTTGCTTCAAAAATCCAACTTCCACTCATTTGTGATAAAAATGATTTATGGGTTTTGTAGCTAGGGTCAAAATCTCATTTGGATATCTTTAGATTTTGCTTATCTTGCATGGATTTGAAGAAGATTGTTGTCTAAAAAGCACCACACGCCATTTTTCTACCAACTTAAGGTTTAAAAAAAACATTTTTTCATCTTCTGCCTACTAGATCAAAAAATGATTTTTGGGTCTCATTCTTAGCATCAAAATATTTATGGGTTTTTGTTATTGTCTACAAATAGTGAGTAGATTTTTCAAAAATCAAATCAGAAGTAAAAACTTTATTTTGCTAGAAAAAATTGTTTCCTGTAGGCTAAATTCAACCAATTTTTCAAAAATTCATATCTTTTGTTTCAAGCGTTGGATTTCAACAAATAAGATATTGTTGGAAAGTTGGAGATGGGAAATTTCCATCTACAAAGGTTTTGAAAATAAACTTTTCCATTTTTTGTCAAATATTACAAGTTGAAGCTGTTGTTGCATTTTTTCTTTAATAAGCCATAACTTTCACACTGAAGCTCCATTTTTTGGAAATGAATATGCATTGGAAAGGTATTGAAGAGAACTACACAACTATAGAGCTAATTTTTCTAGATTTTATCTCAAATTCATTGTGTATTAGAATTTATAATTTTGGTCATTGTGGGCCTATTGAGCATTATATCTTGGAAAAAGCTTTGTAAATGCACTAATCATAAAGTGTCAACATTGTAATATCTTGGGGGGGTAATTTTTGAGACTAGTGGAAAGGGGGAGTGTCTCTTGATGTCTCTTTTTTGCATTCACTTGAAATTTTTGTATCAATCTTGGGGGGATTATATAAACAATTTGTAATCACAAACTAAGATAAAATTTCATTTATGGGGGATTAAGCATGTCTCTTAAAAAATATTTCCATCCTTCTATTGTCAAGCTAACTTCAAAGAACTATTTGTCTCGGAAACAAGGGATGAAGAATCATTTCCTTGAGTAGGATCTACTATCCTATCTCCTTGGACTCGTGATCTGTAATCTCCTTACTATGAATCACTTAACAACTATTAGATTCACCAAGATACAAATTTAATTTAAGATCAAAACTGACAATGCTTGTGAATTGAGCAAATAAACACATGAAATGCAGGAAAGTAAAGAAGTTGACAAAAAATCATGCACCAAGAAAAGAGAGACAAAGAAATTTGATAATAGAGTTCACCAGATTTTGGCTACGTCTCCAAATCCACAAATATGCGCGATTGTTGCCATTATTATGATGCAACTAATTTTACATCACCATAGTCTTTCACCGAGTTACAATATGCTTCCAACTAAGATAGTTGCACTTTAGGATCTTCTCGCTTCCAGACTGCAATGACAGGATCTATATGGCAACATGTTTGTGCCTAACTCCTTTGTCACCTTTACATTGCTATCAAGCAATAAAACTACAACTCACTCTCTCTCAATAAGAGTACATGAATACAATAGGCATCTAGCCCTTACAAACGACTTAAAAGTCGTGAAAATTCTCTCAAAGAAAACAATGAGTTTTATCTTTTCCTATTCTTCTAAGAGACACTCATAATTCTCTCAAAAAGACTAAGTTTTTATCTCTTCATTTTCTCACAAGAGACCACTTAGCTCTCAAAACTCTCCTGAACTTTTGAATGAAAAACTCACACTCCTACCCCACTTTTATACATAATTTTGCATATGGGGTTAAAAAACACCATAATAAATAAAATAACAAATTAACCCCCTCCTTTGGCTTTTATAATTATAAGCCTTACAAAAAACACACTAACTCGTTTATAAAAAAAAACAATAACTTCCCCATTTTAAAAATAAAATAATCAACCAGCCTTAATAAAAAATTTAAGTTGTTTTTCAAGCCCTTGTCATATTTCCACCCGCCATTTGGTTTCTATGCCAAGCTGTCATTTTTTAATTTTTAGGGAGACGGGATCCCACCAAGACTGTGTTGGGATCCCCCACAAAACTGCATCCCACCAAATGCACCCTGTGCCACACCCGGCATTTTGCCACATCACCTGCAATTTCCATGTCACCATCTAGTCAACTACCATGTCACATGTTGACATCATCAGTTTGACTAAAACTTTGACTGGCTCTATTTTGCTCATACAAACTCCATTTTTGAAACCGAATATAGTTTCAAAATCAACACGACGAGCACTATGGAGATGGTCAAATTTTCACCTTTTTTGGTCAACCTCTAGTGCTCATATTTGACCATTACTTTGACTAGCCATAACTCGCACATATGAACTCCGTTTTATGTGAAGCAAGTTGTGTCGAGTTCATCTTTACGATCTCTCTAGTTTGAAACTGCTTTCACCTGATTTTGAAACAATCAGTTTTTTGGTCAACCATCTAGCATCCTCGGCCTTTGTTGAACTTTGACTGAGCATATCTTGAGCAAATAGACTCCTTTTGACATGCTTGAAATTATGTTAGGAATGTTTCACCGTGCTCTATGCATTGATGCCAATTCTAGGAAATTCTGAGGCTGGCCGGATTTTCTTGAGGAAGTCTTGAGATCCTCAACTCCAGACTCCAACCCATTCTTGTTTATGACTGAGATTGAAGAACATCTTGGCCAACAATGGACAATGGATCATGGATTTAATGAGTTTCTTACCATTTATGGAGTGGAGGAGAAGTCTCACAATCATGCAAAGCACTTTGAGTGGCCCTTTCACTGGGAATCATCATTCAACAGCTGTATGTAATATTAGATCTTCATCTAGTGATATTTCGGGAACGAAGCTGGTCGTACGGACGATATTTGAGAACTGTGTCAACTGTGTGATGATTTAATTGGCTTGACACCCATCAACAATTGGCTGTTGCCGGTCAACCTTGAGTGCTGCTTTCAAAAGTTTCTGTGATTTCTCAAACAAAGACATTTCCATTATCCTGGAATTCAGCTGGGAGACTTCGATAATTAGACTGGTTGTGGGAGACAGCTACCATTTTATACAGCCTTCATAATAATCAATGATGCCCATCTCTATCTCAGATTAAAGCCCATTCTCTTGTATAAAACACTTTGATCCCTTCTGTCAACTCTGCCAGCCATTCATCATCGTATTGGACATGAGTGTGGATACTTTTGATCAACATTTGAGGATACATCTTTAGAGGAGATACTTGAGTCTTTGGATGGTGTTCTACATGAGTCTCTAGGAGATTTTGATTTGTCATCTTTAGCAATGTGGCCTACAATGCCTAATTTGATTGTGGCAGCTTTCAACATCGACATGGGGACACTTGATCTGAGTTCAGAGACTCCACAACTTGAGTTTTCTTCCTACATATTCTTCAAGAGTGGGGAGATAGCTCGTGATAAACCTACTGCCCTTCTCCTAAGGGGAGGAATGTTGTTTGACAATTGTCAACTATCTTCTACATCCAGTTTCAAGTATCTACCATTGGATCTCTTTGGGGGGGGGCTTCTTTTTCCTTCCACTTCATTTCTCTCTCTATTATGGGGGGCATACTTCCCTTTTGTGGGATGGGGCTTCTTCTTCTTTTGGGGGGGAATTTTATATGTACATGGGTACCTAACATGGCTTTATTAGTTGGGACCCATCATCTTTTACATCCTCCTAAGATGTGCTTAAGGGGGGTGTTCGTGTAGGCTTTTATTTTCCTAGTCAGTTAATTTATTTTCCCTTAGTCCTATTTTTTTCCTACACTTAATTAAGCTTGCTTAGGATAATAAAGTGAGTTTATTACTAGGAGATAAGTATGTGGTGTCACCTTCCTTAAAGGGTGGAACACATTCCACTTTTGGTGTTCCATACTTTCCACTTTTGTGGTTGATTCCTATTGTTTGGATTTTCCACCTACCTCCTCTCTTAAGTTCTATTTAAACTCAGTACCTAGCACTAACTCATTTGACTGCAAAATTCGACGAAACTATTTGACGAAATATGTATAATTTGATGTATCGTCAGGTGCTTGTAAATTTTGATGTGTAATTTTCAATTTTTTGAAAGTTTATCCCTGATGTTCGTCGAAATGTCGGCTATCATTTTCGTTGAATTTTCGACAAACATGAAAAATAGAAAAAAATAAAATTGTGGCCAACATAAAGAAAAGTGAGTTCACACCTGATTTATTGTGACATTGTTTTGCTCTACTTGAGATAGTTTGTGGAGAACTAAGGACAATTTTCTTAGGAAAAATCATAAAAAATTCAAGAAGATATCACCAGGTTGAGGGTAGTCATTGTATTTTTGTAGAATTCAGTTGTGAAGTTAGATTCGTAGTTCTAGGTTTGAAAATCATATTTTAAAGCAACATCTTATCATATTTCATTTTTAGAGGTTTAGGGTTTTGAGAATTTCATGTCCAGATTTTGTTGTGTGGAATTACCATAAGATCACAACCAAGGAACATATTCTTGTGATTGTAATTATGTGATCCATAACTCTATTGGTCATGTGGCACAGTTGTGCTATAACAAATACATGATGCATTCATGTGTGACACAAGTTTAATGTGGCTATGTTGTGAAAGAAATGGAGGCACTCATATAATGTAGTTAATTCAAGTTGTATAATGTAGGTGTCGATCATCATTGGGTGCATTTAGGTTGTCTCAAGTTTAACAGGTTAGGATGTAATTATAGCATGATCGAAGAGTGATTACCTCTTGCTGCAATAAAGAGCCTATAACTCTGGTTGATATGTAGAGTGGTTGTGTTATATGAATTATGTAATGCATTCAAGCACAACCCATGTTTAATGGGCTATGCTAGAGAGTGAACAAGATTTTCTAAACCTTATGAATGTTAGTTGACATATATTTGCATAATCTCAAATTCTTTCAGAGGCTTTTGAAGTATCAATGTATCCTATATAGGGTTTAGAATGATTTCTTTTAACTAAAAAAATAAATAAATGATGTATTTCCCTGTAATTAGATAATGTGGAGATCTCCTAAATTTGCCCCAGCACACTATCCTCTTTGGCACTGTATTCATTACTCCAGCTACTAGGGTTTTGCATGTGACATCTTTAATATCTTCATGACCTTGGCTTTTAAATAGATCTCAATCTTTACTTTAATCCTTTTCATGGTAAGCCTTGAGTTCCGTAATCCACCTTCAATCTCTTCTAAGAACGGTGTCTTAAGCTAGACTGCATAGTATGCATATAAAGCAAGTCCTTCATACCTACCATTGTTCCAAACCACCACTCACTACCTTGCTTAAAATGTTTCCTCCATAAGCACAATATCATGTTTTAAAATCATGGTTGCCAGTGATTGACCATTAAGGTCACCATTTTCATCATGAAGATACAATGAGATTTTTGTCTTCAAACTCAAGGCATTATGCAAGATAACATTGTGAATTGTTTGTTATGTATGATTTGATTTTCTTGCACATTTATTGTTTTACTAACTTCCTTTAAGACTAGGTATTGCACTCTCAGCTGCAATCTCAAACAGCCCACTCACTATCACTTGAAGATTCCTTTCATGAGCGTCCTTCTATAAAATCAAACTATGCCCTATAGACTGCTTACTTACTACAGGGGACTCATTATTTCCATGGTGCATTGAAATTTTAAGATCCTTCAACCTTATTGGACACTCAGCTTCCATAGTCCACAAGGTGGCTTATTCACTATCCTCCCATCTTTGATGAGTCTCAAAATACTACTCAAACATGCAATCCACTACCTCCATTATACATTAATGGCTAAGAAGAAACATTGAACCTATGATTACCACTGTTACTTCATTTGGAAAGTCATTCCTTGGTTGCATTTTCCTTGTCTAACACTACTAAAAGTATTTGAGAAACCCTACAATAGTAAGGGGGTAAGGAAACTCACTGTTAAAAGCTCCACTTTACTATGCAAGGTTTGAGCTTTATTATCTTGTCAATGCTCAGCCTCTTTTTTACTATCACATCTCAAGTGACTATCATTCTTCTTACTGTAGATTGCATTTACAAATGTCACTAAGCTACATAGTGCGCTTGTTATTAGCTACAATATTTAGATTGCAAGATTTTGTTATTACCTACAATGTCTCAATCTTTCTGGTATTGTAACCTCACTAATCCGCTATAGTTATTGTCTATGTTTCTACGGAGGCCTAGGGTTTGTACCCTAATCATGCTCTTACCAATGCTTTTGTTATTTTTTATTAGGGCTCTCTCAAAGTTGAGGGCCCTAGGGATAAGCTCATCATAAGAAGTGACACATTGCATCTTTAACTAAAAGGATAAATCCGTATTGACATTAACAATGATGATTCTGACTTGTTGCTGCTTAGGAATGGGTCCCTTGCTCTTACTAGCTTGCTACCTCCATCGTTGTAGGAAGTTTGTGATCAAGTTCAATATTCTGATTTTGAGAGTCTTAACTGTTGGAAATCATAGTAAAATTAGAATTTAATAAGTTTTGGAATTAGCATTTTAAAGTGTTTTTTGGGGTCATTAACTTGAGACTATCTTCTCTTTTGCAGGGGTGGTTGCATGCCAAATTTTTTTGGTGTAAAATATCAAAATTATTAGATTATGTTACCTGTCTATGAATAAAAATTATTGGAGTGTGAATTTGATATTTTTTGAAGATCTAAATAGTCAAGCTTAGTAAAGAAAAATTATGTCAGATAATATTAGTCTAGAACAAAATAGACACTTGATAGATTGTGGGCTAGATTGAAAAGAAAGGGTGATGGGAAATGTTATTGTCCTTGCAATAATTACAAGGGCTTAAAGACGAGATGACTTTTAATCACAATAGCTGAGAAACATTGTAGGCAACATGGTCATGTTGAAAGGGGGCATGATTATCGTCCATTGGTAAGTTCATTATATGTGTTTATATTGATTGAATTTGTAAATGTTTATATCATTTAAACATTATATATGTATATTTATAATCACTTGATCATGATCATGGTTTATTTGTGTCTATCATTATTATAAAAGTGGGGTGCCCTAGGGAAGATGATATGGATTATTACGGCCCGAAGAATTTGGTTTTGCAAGCGGATGAACATGGAGTTGTGAATATTGAAAATGAAGTTAATGATCCTATGGAAGAAGATGATCATGCGCTAGAAAACACAGTTGAAGATGATGATAATAATACATTGATCCATGACACATTTAGTGGTAGAGCGATCATGATGATCAAGATGACTTTGATGATGTTCTATGATTTAATTCGTACTTGAAATGCATATGAGCCCCTTTTATGCTGCCCCAAACAACTCTTCTCTCTACTATATTGTTGTTGTTGAATTTGAAGGTTATGAATGGTTTATCAAACATAGTAATCTCATGGATGTTAAGGTATGTCATATATGTCATCTTTTTCATCTATTTTAATTATTGTTAGTTCATCACTAGTAAATAAAGGATGAAATATGTACCATTAATATTCTTTATATTAACAAATTATTTTTTTGTTGTAGATTAATAGGTGAATTTTTGTTACCACCATCAAATATTTTACCTTGCTCATACCAAGATTTATCTGCCATTATGAAATATATTGGAATGGAGCATCAAGCAATAGATGCATGTCCCAATGATCATATTATATATCATAAACAACATGAATTTGCAACAGAATGTCGCAACGCATCAATAGATGTCGAAGAGATCAACTAACAAAAGGTGCTCATGAGTTCTTAGTTATATTCCCATTGTTATTCCATGTATGCAGCAATTATTTAGGTCTTGAAATTTTAGCCCAATTTATGGATTACCATGCACATAATAATAGAAGTGGAATAGCATTCTTGAATGCTACTTGAATGGTTCTGCATTTAGGGACATGGAGGAAAATGGCCACACTTTAAAAGAACCTCATAATCTCAAGATTTCATTGAGAGTGGATGAGTGTCAATCCATTTTGGAGAGTTGAGATCTATTTTCGGTGTAGCTATTTTGTCCTCGTAACATTCCTCCATGGATGTCAATAAGAGATGGAGCACATAATGTTGTTAATGATTGTTCAATGTTTGTTTACATCAATTTTATTCCCCAATGTAGTAGTATCTCATTTTGTCTTGTTTGTTGCATAATGACTTATATTTTCCATTCAATAGTTATGTACATTAATTTATATATATTGTAGTAAAATGGATTTATAATAATTATGTAATGTTTATGTTCATTCAACTAGGTAGAAGATACCAAGTTAAGGAGAAATATGAATGTATATGCTCCGATCCTCTTATGTGAGTTACTAAAGTTATGGAATGCGTCACTATGTATGATGTATCTAGACCAATAGGACAAAGACAATTTCAATTCCATGCAATGCTTGTATGAACAATTCATGATACCCTAGAGACCAACACATTTTTGTGGTATGTTATAGTTATTTGCACTTTAACAATATTTAATTTGATGAAGTAGATATTATGCATGTTTTAAAAATAATTTATTCATTATATATAATTAAAAAAATTGACATATTTAATCCAATTATATATGATCTTGCAGGTCTTCAAACAAAAGGAAAATTTTCATGTCCAATTTGTGGTCCAAAGATGAAATCTCGTCGTTCAACAAGTTTAGGAAAGTAGGTATTTGATGAGTATAGGCACTTCCTCCATAGAAATCATAAGTATCGAACTACTAAAAAACATCTTTTCAATGGGAAAGAGGAGACTACATCAAAACCAAGAAGAATGATACCTCGCCTATGGAAGTTGGAATATAATAGAATTAATCGTCAAGGTTATACATCAAATCAAATTGTTTATCTATCATATATGATATGTTTTGAATTTATATTTTTATACTGTGTTGTGTTTACTCATGTTGTAATTGACAATGATTTTCATTGTTAATTTGTTTAACTTATATGCTTCATGAAGGTCGTCAAGGTATTAATGGCCGACTTCCATAGGGACTGAAAAGTTATCCCAAACAATTTAGTAGGTTGCCTTACTATGAGCAGCTACAAATTGTGCATTTGTTTGATACAATGCATATCGAAAAGAATATAACATAAACATTATGGAAAATATTGGATGGAAGACATGATAAAGAAAAAATTGTCAAAATTTGTAGTGATATTCAAGAAGCCAATCATGCAATAAAAAATATCATTCAATTAAATAGCGATGGAGACCAAATTAATATAAGTTCCCTTCCTTGGTTATTAACAGAGCATCAAAGCAATGCTATAAAATAATTCATACGAAAAATTCAATTTCCCATAGGATTTGCTGTGAACATAAACAATATAATAACAAAGAAAGGTGAATTTGGGTTAGGGATGAAAACAAATGATTGACATACCTTCATTAAGGTAATTATTCTAGTATATTATATACACTTGTATAATGCATGTAATTTTTAGTGTATTGTGTTTACTACTTGTGGAAAAATAATGAAAAGATTATTTTATAATTGTTGTAGTATGTTCTACCCCTATCTTTCCTAGACAACTTTGACAACAATGTCAAACAAGTTATATATGATCTTGGAAAATACATGAGGTAAGTAGCGAGATTTGTTCAATTCATTGTATACATCTTATAATTGCCATTTTTTTTACTTGTTATGTAATATACAGTATATTTTTGTTAAATCTCATTAATATATTTGCGCCTTGAATCACTTGTAGATGGCTGTCATCTAAAGAAATCCATAAAGAAGATATAAATTATTAGAAGAGAAAAATTCCTCGTCTAATGTGTGAAATGAAAAAGTGTCTACCTTCAACATTTTTCAATGCACAAGAACACTACTTCATACACCAAGTTGAGGAGATTGAATTGTGTGGACTTGTACACACAAGGTCAATGTGGATGGTTGACAGGCACTTGAAATTTTTGAAGGCTTTGGTTAGACAAAGAGCACATCCTGAGGGTTCTATGGTGGAGGGATATATAGTATACCAGACCATGGTGTACATTAGTGAATATCTTC
>VDFB02158353.1:0-17776 GCA_007258455.2 Sequoia sempervirens | reverse complement strand
AATTTAAAGAAAATTAAATAAATAAAAGAAATAAGGAATTAAATGAGTAAACAAAATTTATTCTAAGGGCATGTAAAATTAATTGCATGTCACAAAAGAGAGTGTTATCTTTAATAGCATGATGGATTTTCATGCATGCATCGTGCATTATCAAAAGTGGGTCATTTGTTACAGCAAGAATGGAAGTTACAAATTTGCATGGCATAACTTTAAATGACAAGAATTTTTGGAAAGAAGTGTTACTTATTTGGAAAATAAAAAGGAAACTTAGATGATGTTTTTAGATTGGAGAGTGCAAAGGAAAATGGGGAGGCATTGTTTTTCTCTATGGCAGAGAGGAGGAAGAAGAAAGGAGGTGCTTGGATTCATGGACAAATCAATACTACATTAGAAATATACAATTCAACATAGGATTTAGGTATTTAGTCCAGCCATTACTCATTTCTCTTGGAACAACAAAACATTCTATTTGAGAATAATTAGTTGAGATTTTAGTTTCGTTCTAATTCTCTTAATTTATATTGAATGTGGATACTTGACATGGTAACTCTAATCCATAGGCATTAAGATTAAAAAAAGATAATAATAGGAAAACTTAATGGTTAAACCTTTTTAATTTACAAATTACTCACCAATTCTTTTTCCAAACAATGTTAGATTGTAGCATATTGTTTGTTTACCCTGTGGGCATGATATCCGAAGCAAAAAATTGCTTATACTCAAATTTCAGGACCTTCCTCAAGCTGTTAGGATTCTTCCAAGGAACCAAGCTTTGATACCAATTGTTGAACATCCATAATACTAAGAGGGGGTGAATTAGTATGGACATAAAACCATAGTAAAATCCATCTAAACATTATCACAATTCTGACTGAATCAACAAGAGAGGACATAGAAACAAGTCAAAGAAACCATACACATGAACACCATGATTTTTACATGGAAATCCCAAAAAGGGAAAAACCACGGTGAGGGTTAACTCACAATATATTATATCCAAATAAAAAATATTATAGGGCTCACTGCTAGGACTCACAATCCTTAAAAAGGCTCACTGCTTGAGTAGAAAAGATGGCTAATCGCCAAGATATAATGATAGTGGATCACTACCAAAAGATTGAACTGATAGGAGACACCTTCAATGTGTAGGGTTCAGTTCCACTGAAGCTCAGAATATGAAGTACTGCCTCACACAATAGTCGCTCAACAAAACTACACTGATCACAACTGATAAAACATTTAGGCTCAGATCTTCACTTTGCATTTCACATGTATTCCATATATCCACTTCCTCTCCTCCTTCTCTTCTCATTCCTTAAAACATCTTATATATATATATACAAGTACATCTTGATAACCAATTAGGTCAACCTAATTAGATGAACACAAAAATAATCAAAAACTTCTTTGTCAGCACTATATATGATTTAAACAATTTATCCATGAAGTGCATTATACCAAGTTGGCTATCATCCATAAAACATAATTAGTCTTCATAATATATTACATATGCTAAGTCAGCCAAGACTAGAGCACATTTTTCCAACCCAACAAATAATCCTCAAAGAAAACACCTTCTGGATCTGAGAACACTTTAATTTCTCATCATACTACCACCATAGAGACTATCAACAAAACCACAACATACGAATGTTCATCATAGTAGAATGTGGAGTCTCCCACATAGTATGCCACACATAAAACAATAGTAGAGTACAAATTTAAACTCTATCAAAGATAGCTTTCTGCTCACAACAAAAGACATCTCGAGATCCAAGATATAGCTATCTGAATGAGTCAAGAAAACATGGTTAAGAGATTGGATTCATATCAAATCTTGTGGTGAATTCTAGACTCAATTACCAATACACTAATCCATCATAAAAGGGTATTACCGACAAATAACAACTTCTGGTAAAACAAACAGACTTCCCTTAAAGTTATCACCATGTTGACATCAATGACAACATAGGAACAACCAACACAAACCATCCATACTTCATGCTCATGTTGCAAGGCTCCCAACAAAATGCCTAGATAACTACATGCCTATTAATGATATATGGTCCCATTATATACTAGTTTCTAGAATGCCATATAGGAGACGAAATCCTAAGTAAACTTATTAATGATGTGAATAGGTCCTCACTAATATCTAGTTAGGAAATATCCCCATTCACACTAACACCCCCCATAAGTGCAACTTGGGAGTGTAGTTATGATGCAAATAATGCAATATGATGAGTCCCAGCTACTAGGCCATGTTAGGTACCAATGTACAAATGAAAATGAAATATCTTACAAATGGAGAAAAGGAGAAAACCTCATGGGACAAAACTCCTCCCCAAAAAAGAGATATAATGCAAAATCCAATTCTAATCATGTACAAGTAATGGAAATGATGTATGGAGGTTTCAACATCAATACCCCCCAAGAGCTATGTCCATCACAAGAGTACAATAATCAATAGCCCCACCATAAGAGGGAAATAGAGAGACTATATAGCTCCCCCACTATATTTAATCACCTTCAAAAATGGTAAGTGTCTGAAGACAAAACATGATCCAATGTCGGCAAACAACTTGTCTCCCTTTTGGAAGAAATAAAACCAAGTACAAATGCAGGGATGCTTCCCATTCTGGATAGGAATTGAAGGAAGTATGGATGAATGTGTATGACGATGGTGTCTCTGAAAACTTCTCACGTATCTCCTTTCCCAAGGAAGATGAAGATTCCACAATCAAATCAGGTACATGCCCAATCAATGAAGAAGGTGACAAACTAGGACTATGCAAAAACTGATGTTGAACAAGATCCAAAGATAATACAATGATCCCTCCATTGAAGAAATAGATGGAGACTAGATTTCCCCCCCAGAATGAAGTGCCCTAAAAACCATTGAAAGAATTTTCAAGCCAAAAGAGTGTCTAGTGTTGATAAACCACATGTATCTCGCTAGGAAGAAGAAAATAAAGTCATCACCTAATTAATTAATTAATCATTAATTAATTGGGTCACTTTATGCTTTATTACACTTAAGCTAAACTTAGGAGTGTTTTTATTTCATTATTTGCTTTAATTAATTAGTTCATTTTTGCATAACTAGAGCCTCTTATATTAGAACATGTTGTCTCATTCATTCCTATGAAGACACTTGTCATGTTCTAATCTAATCGTAATCTAGGGTTACCTTTCATCCTTTTCATAAGGACTGATTCATTGTAATTAGTTTTTACTTCTTCATGGTAGCATATTCACGATAGTTGTTCACATAATACAAATTGGTGTTTTCATCATATTTGAGTTGTAGGGAAATCATATCTTGCTTATTTCTTCATAGTGTGATAGGTTTATTATTGCAGGTGGTTCATGGAGTTGTGGGAGTAGATACATCAACTCCAACATGGTATTAGAGCACTAGATCTGTAGCCGCCTTGTCCACCCTTTTTGAAGAAATGAATTCATGCATCAATATCCATGATCCATGGTAAAATTTTGAGCATTCCATTGAATCCAAAGCTACCAAAATGGTTAGGTTTTCCTTTCGTTTTGTCAAAAAAGGCCTCCGTTTGTGAGATCTACGAGGATTTAAAGTTTATGAGTTTCTAAATCCAAAGCATGCCTAAAACTTTGGAGCATTTTGAGCCCAAACGGACCTCACCATCGCGTTTAGAGTGCCCAAAAAACCCAAAATCGACTGTCAAATCGTCGAAATGTGACACAGTGTCTCTGGGAGGAAATTTTTTTTCATTTTTGGGTCGTACGGCCTAGTATGACACACAATCCAAAAAAAAGAAAGAATTAATGGGTGCTGCCATTAGTAAACTGCTAGAGGTTAACTTCTAGTGGTTATTGCTAGCAGTTAGTCTAACCACCAAGTTTTCTACCAAAACCTTTTGGAACAGTTTTGGTATTTTGGCCATAACTTTTGCATTCGAACTCGGATTTTCAAAAATGAAATATTGTCAGAAAGCTGGATCTGAGCCTGATCTAGTGGTGCAGATTTTTATTTTATTTTTTTCTATTATGTTGCATTTTTTTCTAGTCAAAGTCAGAACATCATTTTTGGACTTTTGAGGGCATATCTTTTGCATACAGTCTCTATTTTTCAAAAACGAATAGGCGTTGGAAAGATCTTCCGGTAATCTACATAGATCTATGATCCCATTTTCTAGAATGTTTACCAAGTACTTTATTTTTGTATCAGAAGTTAGATTTTCCTTTTTTGGTGTATTTCTTGGGAAATGTGCACAAAGGATCAAAATTTTCAGTACAAAGAAGATAATTTTTGCATTGTTGGTTATATACTACCGTATTTTTATCCCATTACTGTATCATTCAATTTCAAAACATGGAAAAACCTCAAAACATTCTCCTTACACCATACAACTATTATGAGTGGAATAAAAACATAGTGATCAGTTTAAAGAAATTGGGGTTGTCTAGAGTAACCATGAGTAGAGAGGTTGAACCAAAAGAAACAAAAAAGAAGAGAAAATGGTTTAACAGATGTGATGAAAATTTTGTAACATTATGCATGTCTATGTCTCATGATCTCTTATTTCACATTAAATCTTGCACTACACCTAACCAGGTTTGGACACAATTGGAGTCCTTGTTTGGTAAACAAGATTCTTTGAGGGGTTTTTCAGTTGGAGAATGAGCTTATAGGTCTGAATCCTAGAGATTTTAGTAGCATACGAGACTTTTTCACAAAACTTAATTCTCACAAATTGCAGTTGTCACGATGTGGTACTACTAAATAGGATTCACAGTTGATTCTTTCCATCCTTTCCAAGTTGGGCCCTGATTATTTGGTATTTGTTTCTTCTTTCTATGCTACATGAGATGCAATTGGCATGATATTTACCATTCCTTCACTTGATGATGTTTCTTCTTCTCTCACTCAAGACAAAGCAAAATTGGTTCAGATAGGTACTTTGAAGTCTTCAAGTTCACAGGCTCTAGTTTCCATTCAGAGTCATAAGGAGAAGGATTTACCTAGAAAAGAAGCAAAACAAAAAAAAAACATGGGAAAGCAAAAGAATCATCTTCACATGCATCTTCTGAGTATTCACCCTCTTCCAAAGGGGGAACATCTAGGAAGAAGAGAACGACATGTGCTCATTGTCAGAAGCAGGGACATGATGAGCATCGTTGTTATGCTAAGCAGATTTATCATTTGACACATATTCTATAGGAGAACTGTGTACAATTGCCATCTTCTATGTCTCATGGTCCATCACCTTCTTCCACATCACCATCACCATCACCATCTACACAAATAGGTACAACAGGTATTGCTAATCGATCTGATAAGATGAAAGGACATGCCTTACATGCATCTAGAGGTCTTCAGTCAGATAGATGGTTGCTTGATTCAGGAGCTTCCCATCATATGGCATCTTCATAGGATATGTTTTCTACATTTGGTACAAGAACCACACCACACATTCTACTAGATATCAATACATATGTCAGTGTTAGTGGGAAGGGTCTAGTTGCCATTGATGATGGTATCTTTTAGGAGGTACTATTTGTTCCATATTTGACAACCAACCTCCTCTTCGTCTATCAGATTACTCATAGTGGATCAGGGAAGACATTGGAGTTTGCTCCTGACTCAATTCTCATCAGGGATTTGCACACTAGGTAGATTATGGTAGTTGGCACTACTGATCATGCTTCTAGGCTTTATGACTTTTCTCATTTTGCTTCTAAGGATCCACCATTACCTATACCTGCTATTCACTTTCCACCATCGAGAGTACATATGGAGAAGAAGTTTGGTCACTTGAACTTGTGCATGCATTCATCCACCATAGTTCTTGAGACTCCTTTAGAGCTTCTTTCTCCTCCTCTTGCTTATTCAAAGATCATACCTATTGAGCAGGACACTAGTCATTTATTCTTTGTATTGTCTGATGACTACTTGCCAAATATTACACAACTATTTGCTGAGTCACACATTTCAATTATTCATACTAGTCATTTCCCACCATTATCCATGCCTTCAGAGGTTGCATATCAAGAGTCTTCAAATTTGTTTGGTCTTGGCATCATTTGTCTTGGTTTAGATACAAAGATTCAACAACATCCTTTCAGGACATACATCTTTAGGTTTCTTGGTCCTTCACTCTACACCGAGGTTCTTCAACATCATCCTTTAGATTTGTTTCTTCGCAAGGGGAGGAACAATTTTTCCATTCTTGGATCATTTTCTACATCCTACATTGAGTTTACACCATTGCAACATGAGTTTCTTTATTATGGGGGGTCCTTATAGTCTCCTATTCTTTCTCCTATGGAGATTCTTGTATATGTATTGATGAGAAAGAAGTTGTCATTGGGGGGTATCATGTAACCCACCTTCTATTCTTTAGTCACACTCATTAGTGCATTACATTCTTTTCTTTTATCTCTTTCTGGAGGGGAGTTTTATTCCCATGAGATTTAATTAATTAGTTGCTTTTTGCATAATTAGAGCCTCTTATATTAGAACATGTTTTCTCATTCATTCCTCTAAAGAAACTTGTCACGTTCTAATATAATCCTAATATAGGGTTATCTTTCATCCTTTTCATAAGGATTGATTCATTGTAATTAGTTCTTACTTCTTCATGGCAACATATTCATGATAGTTGTTCACATAATGCAAATTGGTGTTTTCATCATATTTGAGTTGTAGGGAAATCATATCTTGCTTATTTCTTCATAGCACATGATAGGTTAATTATTGTAGGTAATTCATGGAGATGTGGGAGTAGATACATCAACTCCAATAGGGATAGTTGGATTCAAGTAAACAAAAGGTCTCTTAGGCCTTGGGGAAGTCACATAGACTACAACAACGTTGATCAACTTCTCAAATGATGAAGAAGAAGTAGATGTTTATGAAGAAGAAGTTTGTTTAGAAAATATGAAAATAGAGGAATACAATTTTAAGAAATCATCTAGATTATAATCTAACATTCCAAAATCTTCCTTAGCGAAAGCATCATAATAAGCACTAAAACATTGTAGAAAAAGATCTGACATAGTTAACGTCAGGTTCGCCAAAATGTAGAGAAGGGGGATTCACTACTCATGAGTCTCTTCATTCTCAAGAGAATCCCAAGGAGTGAACTTCCCTAAACTACCTCAAGCTCAACTAAATTGTATTAGGGAACTAAATGAAGAAATTGCAAAAGGAGAAATATCAAGAATCTACTATAGAGAGACTACTTTGGAGATCGAGAGAGAAAAATCAGTAGATCTATGTTATAGAAGGAGTAACTCTTAGGCAAAGGATAGCAGCACGTATTCAGGTTACCAATGTGGTGCATTGGAGTTTGAGGGATGCACTAGCATCTTGTATAGACAAATAGCTAAACCACCAAACAAAAATAGAACTATTCTACGAAAAAATTTAGATCTAAGGCCTGTTCAACAAAGCAGAGTAATAGAAAGCAATAAAAGTTGAAAAGTATAAAGGAGAATGAAGGAGAAACTCACAACGGGTCTTACATTTGATTTTTTCCTCCAAACCTCACTCAAACAACCGACACATAAGATGATGAGGAAAAATGTTGGGGCCATTTCAAGGCTTGCTGCAATCAAACCCTTGCTTTGGTTTTCCCACCTCCATGGACAACAAGACAGATAGAAAAAGTGGACAAAGTGAATAAGTACAAAGTGATAAAAGTGATCCCCACTCAAGGAGGAGAACCCATATCACAAGATAGCAAATAAATAAAGTATCTATTCACAAATAGACAAGAAGAGAGTGTTACAAACATAATGCAACCCACTCTTGACTATACAGATCCACCGTTGAAGGATTGTAAGAGAGATTTAGCTATTGGAGGGATGCCAATCTAGTAGAGCTTCACTGTAGAAGCAAGATTGAGAGAGAAAGAAGTAGATGATAGAGTGAGATTGAAAGATTCAAGTGTCAGAATGAGAGAGAACACCAAAAATGAGAGCAAAGAGAGACATTTGTTGCTACAAGAGGTGGGAGGAGTTGTTACACTCAGAAATATGACTATAAGGACGATCCATGAGCTCTTTGGATTTAAAATATTCCTTGAAATTCGTTTATAGATTCATTTCATTATCTTTTATGGAAGCCAAAGTGCTATCAAGATCTCACCAAACCTGATTCATCATTAGTAGACCAAACATATTGAGATACATATCAACAAGATGTGAGAATAATTTCATAAGTACTTCATCAATTTATAGTGGTGTAAAACTTTGGAGAAAGACATCAACATTATTTCCAAACCTATCATTCAAAGTGAATCTTGTCATCTATGATCTTAGTTGTGAGTATTTTCTATTTGGTGACATATCATATATATATATATATATATATATATATATATTTGACTCTTTCTCATACTTGAGCATTGATTTATTATACTGAACTCTCAATTTTGGAGTTGAAATTATATTAAAGCTTTTAATCTAAAATATTTATTTTTTATTATGTTCAATCTTGTTATTAAAATTGCATAATATTTGTCCTCCCTTAGAGCCCATCTAATAATTGTTTTTTGATCTTCGAGGACATTCGAAAGGTTTTAACTTATTTTTTGCTCCTACAATCTTGGCATTCAAATCCTATTAATGGTGGCATTTCTTCTAATGATCTTCTTTGACTACAAACACATTCACGAGTTAGAATGGCATTTAGTGATGGGCCAAGAATTCAACTATCGATCTATATTAAACCTCTTGAAATGATAGCTTGGGTGCTGCCATGAAATCCTCGTTCGCTTAAAAAACTCTTGCTTGCTTACCACAATTCATCTAGAATGTCTTTTGTGTTTTCGCTTCAATCTCAACTCTTTCATTGTCAAAATTAGTAGCTATCAAGATGTAGAATTCATAAGCCACTCAAAATTTCAATGGTGTGGGGAGAAGGACAGTAACATTCAACATTGAATTTTTACAGTTGTTGTTATACATCATGATACATTTACTTTGGTTAAGTAGGTAAAGGTTCAAGTTTAGTTTGAGGATACAAAATTTTTAGTTTGGCGAATAATATTGATGATTGTAAGTGTACCTCTAAATAAAAATTTCATCATCATTTTGGCCTCAATTATTGGCAAATAAATATTTAACATTTTATTTCTCTTTCTTCAACTAGGATTATGTATTAAAGAGATAATAATCAACCACTAAGGTTCTTTGGATTTAAAATATTCCTTGGAATTTATTTATAGAGTCCTTTGATTATCTTTTATGGAAGCCAAAGTGCTATCAAGATCTCATCGAACGTGGTTCATCATTAGTAGACCAAACTTATTGAGATACATATAAACTGGATTTAAGAATAATTTCATAAGTACTTAATCAATTTATAGTGTTGTGCAACTTTGGAGAAAATCATCAACATTATTTCCAAACTTTTCATTCAAAGTGAATCTTGTCATCTATGATCTTATATGGGGTTGTAGGGTGCTACTTTGTTAAGTGGACTCACCTATTATATCACTCTTCTTCCTCTCATGGGAGGGTTTCCTATGCTTGTGTGAGGGGTTTTCTATCCTTGTATGAGTGGTTTTCTTCTTCTTTTCTTTTGAGAGGAACACTTTGTATATGGGTAGCCCACAAGCCCATTCATTTGTTGAGATACATTATCTATACACACTAAAGCTACACTTAGTGAGGTGTTGGTGTATTATTTTATTCCTTGCATTTAGTTATTTACTTTATCACATATTATGCAACTAGGATATGATAATGTTGCTTATGTGATTCTTTATATAAGTAGACTGTAGAATCATTTAATAATTATAGTTCTATTTTCCATTTTTGGTGGGGATGTAATAGATATGTGTACTATATTTTACTTTATCCCATATTAGTTCTGAGTATTTTCCATTTGGTGACATATCATATATACATGTGAATCTTTCTCATACTTGAGCATTGATTTATTATATTGAACTCTCAATTTTGGAGTTGAAATTATATTGTAGTTTTTAATCTAAAACATTATTTTTTTATTATGTCCAATCTTGTCATTAAAATCTGAGTTTAGTTATCAAATAGTTAAATCTCATAGTTTTATACTGTTCCCCACCTATAAGTTCAAACACTCTTATGACTTGTAGATTTTTCTATGCCATCATGTGTAGGACCTCACAAAGAATACCAAGTGCTAGTTGAGTCTCACAACAAGGAATATAACCCTACTTCCTTCCTTGTGCCCTCACCTTTAAGATTAGAAGAAAAGTGAGCAAGTAGAGGTTATTACTAAAATGCAGAGATCAAATAATGTTGAAAGGGTTTGTGCATGCATATTGAGGGCTATATATTTGTGTATTTTATTATATATAGCTTAAAAATTGAAAAGGAAAGATGAAAATATTTAAAATTATTTTTTCTAGTATTATTTTGAAGTGATTTATATTGTCTAAGAATTATATATATAACCTTGTAAATAGTCTTCATCCATAAGGTCAATGTTCCAATTCACTGGTCATAACAACATTCCAAAGGCATAGTGGTGATGTGCAAACTGAGTGATGTGAAAGAGGATAAGACCTTGTCAGGTAGATAATTTCTTATAGCTTTATTTCAGCAATTGCAAAATATTTGTTCTCTCTTAGAGCCCATCCAATAATTGTTTTTTGATCTTCGAGGACATTCAAAATGTTTGAACTTGTTTGTTGCTCCTGTGATCTCTTGCATTCAAATGCTCTTAACGGTGGCATTTCTTCCAATCATCTTCTTTGACTATAAACACATTCATGAGTTGGAATGGCATTTAAACCTCTTGAAATGATAACTAGGGTACTGCCATGAAATTCTCGTTCCCTTAAACTCTTGCTTGCTTGCAGCAATTCATCTAGATTTTATTTTGTGTTTTCACTTCAATCTCAACTCCCTCATTGTCAAAATCAGTGGTTATCAAGACGTGGAATTCGTAAGCCGTGTAAACTTTCAACGGTTTGGGGAGAAGGACAGTAGCATTCAACGTTGAATTTTTACAGTGCTTGTTATATTGCACGAGACATTTACTTGGATTGAGAAAGTCCATGACAAACTTGAACTGTTGTTATATTAAGCCCATTTATTATATCCTACTTTCTTTTATTGCAGATTCTTCTTGTTATTAATTTCATTTAAAGGATTTTGTACAAGGCTCTCTTACTTCACCCTTTTATCCACGAAGCTATTCATGGCTAGATTAATACCCGGGTCAAACATTAATAGCCATTTTGTATAGTTTTGACATTAGACGCCCACAATAAGCATAGCAGAAGAAGAAGATATCATGATATTCACGTCTCGTACAATTGTAATCAACATAATTCAAGCAAGTAAAATGCCAGACCAACCATGCGAACGCAATGCTGCAATCATCAAACTATTCAACAACAGTTTATTCAAAAAGAGTTGCTACCGTACGTTTAAACATCCATTTCAAAGTAGTTTACTTTACAGTTTGGTGTAGATTGATTCCACGGAGCATGGAGTGCATTCAAGAGTTTGGAATTGCTTTTCGTTTCCGTTTAACATGTGCCAAATTTCTGTAAGTTAATTGTGAGGAATCGAAGACATTTTTTTCGGTAACATGGGGTAAGTTGTGTGTGTACGGAAGAGTACGTGGAAACCGACTGAACCTGATTGCGATGTCTGGAATAGCAAAAAGGGACAAATCTGGAACCATTTCTGCTATCCCGTACCTCTCCCGAAACTCATAAGGCTCACACAATACATCAAAATCTTGCACATATTTATATTACCCATGCTTCAAATACACATAACTATTGATAACTGATGCTATTCTTCAATTAACTTCCGTGATCTACCATCGCTGGAGTATCATGCACAAGTTTTCAAATTGAGTTCATTGTTTTTTCCACTGCGGCCGTGATGTTGACTTTGTTCCATGCACACTATTAATTTAGTTTAGCTGTTATTTCTTTAATTAGCATTTAGGGTTTTGGTAGATCAAGCAGGTAGTAGTTTTAATGTAAGTTTAGTCAGCTAGTCTTCATATTCAACAATGCATGCTTGCATGCATGGACTTTTCCTCTAGTTTACAATTTGTTTTCTTGAATGTTGCTTATCTATACAAGACGTACCTCTTTATGCGCGAATAAATACAAAAGATATTTTTAGTCAAGAAATACGTAACCGCGGTATGATTCATATGCTTTGTTAATTGTTCTGCTTTCTTTTTCTGCTATTATCTTTTATAACCTTATGATCAGGAATAAGGCTCTGTTTTAGATTCTACATTTGGTATCAGAGAAAGTATTTCTTTTGGATTTAAGATTTAGTAGTTGGAATTTTGCCAAAAAATATTATGTCGAATTCTAACAGCTTGCCCATTCCAGAATTTGATGGAAATGAGTATGATTATTGGTGCATAAAAATGATGAATTTTTTGATAGGAAAAGATTTTTGGGAGATTATTGAATCAGGTTACTAGGAGCCAGCTGATTGGAATACCCTCACAACCAATGAAAGAATAGCTAGGAAGGAGGCTAAGAAGAAGAATTATTAGGAATTGTTTCATATTCAAATAGCTCTAGATAAGAGTCTATTTCCAAGAATTACAGGTGCAAAGGCAGCTGAAGATGCCTAGAAGACTCTAAAAGAAGCTTACCAAGGTAGTGACCAAGTCCAAGTTGTCAAGCTACAGACATTGAAGAGAGAATTTGAGAATTTAAAGATGCAAGAAGCAGAAAGTGTAAGTGAATATTGTGTCAGAGTAAAAGATGTGGTCAATAAGATGGCTACACTTGGAGAAATTGTGAATAATGAGGTTGTGATAAAAAAGGTGTTGAGGTTTCTCACACCAAGATGGAATCATGTGGCCATAATCATGGAAGAAAGCAAGGATTTGACAACCCTTCAATTCAATCATCTCATTGGATCTTTGATGTCACATGAAGAAAGACTAAAAGATTTTTTTGGAGAAAGTGTTGAGAAATCCTTTTCCTCCAAAGTATATATCACAAAGAATGAAGATGTCAGTAGTAGTAGCAAAAGAAATAAAGAACAAAGTAAAGGTCAAAATTAGAATAATTCAAGAGGTAGAGGCAGAGGTGGTTCAAGAGGCAGAGGTAGAGGCAAATTTGATAAAAGGAATGTTCAATGCTACCATTGTAATAGGTATGGCCACTTTGAAAGAGAATGCAGATTAAAAGAAGGTAATAGTGTTAATTATGCTCAAGAAAGCCATGAAAATCCTCTAGATAATTTATTTTTATCTTATGCTAAAGGTGAAAATACTAGTAAAGATGTTTGGTACCTAGATTCTGGATGCTCTAACCATATGTCAGGAAATGGAAAGTTGTTTTCAACAAAGGATGAAAGTTTTCAGTCAAAGATTCAGCTTGGTGATGATAAATCATTGCAGGTTGCTGCAAAAGGAGCTATGGAGGTCCACACAAAAGAAGGTATGAAGAGTGTTAAAGACATTTATTACACTCCTGAGTTAAAACATAATTTGTTAAGTGTTGGACAATTGTGTGAGAAGAACTACAGAGTTGTTTTTGAAAATAAGAAATGTACAATTTATGATAAGAATCAGGGAAATAGAGTGGTCACAATTGTGCCTATGACAAAAAATAGGATGTTCCCATTGAGATTTGGTGAACATACCAGTAGTCTTGCCAATATGGCATATGAGGATACAAGTTGGTTGTGGCATCTCAGGTATGGCCATTTAAATTTTCATAGTTTAAAGCTTCTGACATCACAAGCACTAGTTTCTGGTTTGCCCAAGGTTGAAGAGCACAAGGAGATTTGTGAAGGATGTGCTAAAGGAAAGCATGCAAGGGAAAAGTTTTCAAAAGGCAATGCATGGAGGGCCCATCACCCCCTTCAACTTGTTCATTCTGATATTTGTGGTCCTATGCAATCAAAGAGTTTGGGTAAGTCATCATAGTTTATCACTTTTATTGATGATTACTCACGAAAATGTTGGGTGTATTTTTTGAAGGCTAAGGATGAAGCCCTTGATACATTCAAGAGGTTTAAAGCACTTGTGGAAAATGAGAAAGGGTGCAAAATCAAGTGTTTACGGACTGATCGTGGAGGTGAATTTTGTTCAAGAGCCTTTAAAGATTATTGTGATATGAATGGCATCAGGAGGCAACTCACCACTGCATACACACCTCAACAGAATGGGGTAGCTGAAAGGAAAAACCGCACTGTGGTAGAAATGGCAAGGAGCATGTTACAAACCAAGGGATTGAGTAACTCTTATTGTAGAGATGCAGTTGCTACAGCAGTGTACATTCTCAATCGAAGTCCCACCAGTGCACTCAAGAAGATGACTTCTTATGAAGCATGGTATGAGAAAAGGCCTAATGTTAATCATTTTAGAGTTTTTGGTTGTTTGGCTTATGTCCATGTACCTGATCAGAGTAGACAAAAGTTAGATGCAAAAAGTGAGTCAAGTATTTTTGTTGGGTATAGTGAGGAAAGCAAAGCTTACAGGTTATATAATCCTCTCACTAATAAGCTTATTGTTTCAAGAGATGTGATTTTTGATGAAGGGGGAGTTTATGGTCATCAAAAAGGCCATATGGAGAAGTCAAAGTCTATTTTGAATGATGATATTGATCATGAGCAGCCCACTAATGTTTCTAGTGCTATAAATCCACCAAATAGCCCCTCATCTAATTCTTCAAGTCCAAGTTCAATTCCAATTGCAAGTCCAGCTTCAAATCCAAGTTCCAGAAGGAAGGTAAGAAGTTTGAGTGATATTTATCAAAGGAGTGCAAATCAAGCACATGAAGAAAATCCAATAGGTGAGACAGTTAATTTTGCTTTACTTACCAATGCTGATTTTGAACCATCATCTTTTGAAGAAGCATGTACTAATGAGGTTTGGATGCAAGCAATAAAAGAAGAGATGGATTCCATTCATAGGAATGATACTTGGGAGCTTACAGAGCTTCCACATGATAAGAAGAAGATTGGCACCAAATGGGTCTACAAGACTAAGCATAATAGTGATGGAAGTGTTGAAAGGCATAAGGCAAGATTAGTTGCTAAAGGCTTCACACAGAAGTATGGCATTGATTATGAAGAGACATTTGCACCAGTTGCAATACAAGAGACCATCAGAGTGTTGATTTCATTAGCAGCTCAAAAGAAATGGAGCATTCATCATATGGATGTGAAAAGTGCCTTCTTAAATAGGTACTTAGAAGAAGAAGTGTATGTGGAATAGCCACAAGGTTTTGAAGTACGGGGAAAAGAACATCAAGTTTACAAGTTGGAGAAGGCTTTATATGGCCTCAAGCAAGTACCACGAGCATGGTATGCTAGGATTGATGGATTTTTTAGAAGAATGGATTTCAAAGAAGTAAGAGTGAACCTACCCTTTACTACAAACATGAAGGTAATGATATTCTTATTGTAAGTTTGTACGTTGATGATTTGTTGTATATGGGTAGTAGTTATAAGATGAAGGATGAATTCAAAACTACTATGATGAATGAATTTGAGATGAAAGATTTAGGTCTCATGAAATATTTTTTAGGAATGGAGGTTTGTCAAAGTGAGAATGAAATTTTCATTTGTCAAACAAAGTATGCCAATGATATGTTGAAGAAATTTGATATGGTTGATTGTAAACTTTGCTCCACTCTAGTTGCTCATCGAGTTGTGTTATGTAAAGATGATGGTGCTGAAATAGTTGATGAGACAACTTATGGGAGTATTGTTGGAAGTTTGATGTTTCTAACTCACACAAGACCTGATATTGCTTATTCAGTTTCACTTGTTTCAAGGTATATGACAGAGCCATCTGAAATACATATGAAGGCAGCCAAGAGAATTTTGAGGTATGTGAGAGGCACTCTAGATTTTGGTATTCATTACTACACTTCTAAAAGGTTCAATCTTGTTGGTTTTAGTGATTCTGATTGGGGAGGTAGTTTGGATGACCGAAAGTCTACATTTGGTAATTGCTTTTCTTTCGGTTCGGGTTTGTTTACTTGGAGCTCAAAGAAGCAAAGTATTGTTGCCCTTTCTTCTACAGAAGCAGAGTATGTTGCAGTCACCTCAGCAGGTACACAAGCATTATGGCTTAGAAAAATTCTTGAAGAAATTGGAGAGATACAGGTTCAGCCTACAGTGATTTTTTGTGATAACATTAGTGCCATCAAATTGGCCAAGAATCCAGTCCATCATAGCAGGACAAAGCATTTTGATTTAAAACATCATTTTATCCGAGATTTGGTGCAGAAGAAGGTAGTAGAATTGAAGTACATCAACACAAAGGAACAGTTAGCGGATATCTTCACCAAGGCTGTTGCGAAAGATCAGTTTTTGACACTCAGAAATAAGATCGTGAGTCCTCTCAGCATCAAGGGGGAGCATGTTGATAACTGATACTGGATTTTCAGTTAACTTCCAGTTCTACCATCGTTGAGTATCATGCACAAGTTTTCAGATTGAGTTCATTGTTTTTTCCACTGTGCTGCATGTTGACTTTGTTCCATGCACACCTCTTAGTTTAGCGGTGATTTCTTTAATTAGCATTTAGGTTTTTGGTAGACTGCTAGTAGTAGTTTTAATCTAAGTTTAGCTGCTAGTCTTCATATTCACCGAACAATGCATGCTTGTTGCATGCGTGGACTTTCCTCTAGTTTACAATTTGTTTTCTGAATGTTGCGATCTGTACAGCATTGTAATCTTCTTGTATATATGCATGATTAAAGACAGTATTTTTAAAGTCTGCAAAATACAGAATTGTGCATGATTCGTATGCTTCATTAATTGTTCTGCTTTCTTTTTCTGCTGTTATCTTTTATAATCTTCTGATCAGGAATAAGGCTCTGTTTTAGATTCTACAATAATCGTAGAATTTTATTCTCAAGATGAAATCCTTTTACTCTTTATATTGCTACAACTCATGATTGATTTGAATATCATATGGATGTAAAGAGTATTTCTTCACGAGGATTTCTAAAGGATATTTATATGGAGTATCTATAAGAGATTTAGTTGTATTCATCATTGGTATGGAGATCAAGGAAGTCCATGTATGGATTCAAATATGGTCCTAGGGCTTGGTATGTCAAGATGAATTCCTTTGTTTTCTTAATAAAAGTATTGTTGCTCAACTCGAATCTAGATATCTACACCTTGAGGTAGGATGTTGTAGTATTAATCCTAGTTATTTGTGTTGATAATTTTATCATTATTAGAAATTTATCATATTTCATTTGTAAAATCAATTATACTTTGCATGATAAGTTTTTCATTATTGAATCGAGCTTGTTACACTACTTTCATGTGATTAAGATCACATAGTTTCCTTCTAAGATCAATTTTGTAGAACCTACATATTATCTTAAAACTTCTTGTTTAATTTTACGTGGTTGGTTATAAACCTACATGGAATTGATTTATATCTAAATTGACTCTCAAGGCATATTGTTCCACTCCATTGGTTGATGTCATCTTACATTACCATCCCATCAACAAACTCATATATTTGGCTCACACATTCAAACGTATTATATGTGGTTGGTATGGTTCAATACTTTATGCAAGAATCGTGCGAATTTCATTAGAGAGCTTTCAATCACATACTACATTATCTTTACAACATGTGCAATAGGTGTATTCACTCTTATATAGGTATGAGTTCATATTAATAGTAAGATACATATTTTTTTAATGGGTGAGTCATCTTCATGATTACACATATAATTCTATTTGTAATTTTTATCTTGGATTTTAACTCATTTATTAGAAAATGAAGAGGTAGCACGATACTTATCTTTCTTCAACTAGGACTAAG
>VDFB02158352.1:0-15539 GCA_007258455.2 Sequoia sempervirens | reverse complement strand
TGGGCTAATGGAGATTTTGTTTTGTAGGATTAAATCACACATGGTGATATTTGTCAGGGGGATCAATTGGAATGCATTCCTCAATCCAGTTGGTCATAATTCTCCTCTAAGAAGAAAGTCAACAAGACCTTGCAGATGTCTTGTCGACTACTAGTGCATTTTGTTAATAGGCATCTGTGTTGCCTATCGGCAAGACCCCAGGGGTGTCACGACGAGTGGAGTTCACATGCAAACACATATTGGCGGGACATCAGTCATTGTCTTGGTGACTAGGAGTTTCCCATTGGCGTGAAGGTCTCCTTCGGAGAAAGGTCTCGGTGAGATCTTTATGTCTCACCGACTGGCGACAAAAGGGATATGCATATCGGCGAGAGATTTTTCCTTCAGAGTGAAGTCTCAACAACTTCTTTATGCCCCACTGACTATTATACATAGATTTGGGCTGAAGACCTTCTGGCAAGAGTTGTATTCCTATGTAATTCTGCCTAAAGCCTTACGGTCTCTCACCAACCAATGATAAAGATATGCCTTTGGTGAGAAAAATTCTCGTATGGAGAGATATTCTAAGGAATGTATTTTGGTCTTGGCGGCAACAGCACAAAGGGAGAGCCTTCACGCTGGTGGGAGGGTCAGTCCCCAGTCTTGTCGAACCAAGATGTCACATCGACATATTACTTCATTGGGGAGAGAATGAGATTGTCATGGCAACAAAAGTGAACATGTGGAGATTTTTTGGAAAAGGACTAAGATATCTATAGGATGTCTCCCTGATGAGGAAAAGTTACAATGACACATGTGAAACAAAAGAATGCATCTCGGTATGACTCCAGGGAGGTCTCCCCGAAATGAAAAGATCGGCAAAAGGTTGGGTTTTGGCATAATGTCTGGCCAGCTCATGCTGGTCACACCTAAGCAAAAGGGCCCGAGCTCGGGGAAATAGAAAGAACTCAGGGAGACTCTGAACGAATGGAATGGGTTCAGTAAGATGTCATGCTAACCTGATGATGTCTCAGTGATAGGAGAATGCTATCAGGGGAGCTCACCGATAAAGGTTTATTCTCAGGAAGAGGTCTCCCCTACCATGTGATGTCCTACCGAAAGAAAGGGGACCCCACCGAAAGAAATGGAGCTCGACAAAGGATCATGCCTTCACCATAAGGTCTTGGTGAAGAGAGAAAGTCACACCGAAGCAAAAGGACTCAAGTTTGGGGAAGTAAGGATAGACTCAAGGAGATGTCTCCCTGAATGCGATGGTCTCACTGATCAGAGGGGCTTCGATGAAAGGTCTCAGTGAAATGTAGGAGTCTCGACGACAGGGTGTGAACTTTGGGTAACATCCCCCCTAACATGAAGAGGTCTCCCCGACCTAGGTGTGCTTGCCGAGAGAAGGACTTCGCCATGTGATCTTTCCAAAAGAATGCAGTCTTGTTGATAGGTTTTGCAAGCTCAATATGACTTCTATAGCTCACTGAAACGTCTCACCGACTGACCCATGCCATGCCGATAACTGTTGAAGGGTGAAATTGCATCAGGGAGATATCGATGGTGTCTCATCGACATGCAATGTCATTTAGACCACCTTTGACTACCTAAGAATCCTATGTGGCATATGCCCGACCAATCAGAGGAAACCAAAGGAGTGACTCATTGGCCCCTTTGATCGATTGACTATTCCTGTGAAAGAAGACCAACAGAATGCAAGTGAGATGGATTCGTTCTGAGATTAGGGGGCGATGGATCGGCTCAGGTGAAATGTTCAAATCTACAGGGAGGCCTGATAGTACTTCCAGAAGATAATCAACATGCAAAGAAGTCCAAAACATGAAGGAGTCCATAAGAATGAAGAAACTATGAATCATAGGGACAGCTATAGTGACCATTGACAAGGATAGATAAGTATTAATGGTGATATTATGGAGCATTCAAGGCGGCCCAGATGGAGTTCAAAGATGGACACGGAGACAGAAGAATTAATTTTGTAGCTACGAAAAGATCTAAAAGGCTTCTCCTGAGATAGAGATCCTTCATCAGCATGGACATCAGGGCCTCACATTGAATACAATATTGACTCTCCTCAGAAAGATCTGAGGGCCGACTCTACTGCAGTTAGTAGATATTTTTAAAAAACCTTAAATAGTAGCCAGTGCATTTCTTTTGGTACATTCTATATATATGGCATTCTGGCCTCTTGAAAAGGGTTAGATACTTAAGGTTAGAACTGAAAAAAAGGGGTTAGAAGTTAAGAGCAGCAATAGAGTAGGAATTGTTTGAAACAAAAGGAGATAGAGTTGCATCTTGATTCTTAGTAATGAGAGCTTCTTTTGTCTTCTTAGTTAGGATTTAGATTTAGCAGAAGCCTGTAATGTATCGTTCAAGTTTTCTTAATATAAATGGAAACAATTTGGAGTCATAGATTTTCTATACACTGGTGACTATGCCAGCTTTGTAAGTGTTGCTTATCTATTTCACTAATAGTAGAAGCAACCAGATCTTAATCTACTTCAGATTGTGTTTCAGAATGGTGTTTTCCTTAAGTTAATCATTTTATTTGTGAAACCTTCAAGGAATGGAATGTTATTTTGGTGTTTTATTTAAAATGGTAACTAGTACTCTGTTGTAGAAGTCATCACTGTGAATGAATGCAACTTTGTGTTAATCACAAGTTAATTTTGTTCTTCAGTTTTAGTTCATAATTCCTTGAAGGATAACAAGTCTGGTTAAGATAGGTGAATTATCATTATTTTTATCCCAAAGCTCTGACCCATCTTTTTATGTTTCTTTAAAACCCCTGGTTAGAGTAGGTTTAAATTCATGCTTGATCTTAGAACAATCCAGAAGCTCACACCAGCAGGCCCCTTGAACATTACTATTACATTGACCACTGAGGGACATCAACACAGTTGAGAACCAACTACAAAGACCTTGGGAGCTAAGATATCCATTTGTTATCTTTCTCTTTAAGGAGAAACATAATAGCAGTATTATATTTAATTGTTGTTGTGTCATTTCGACTGTCAACACTACCTATAGGGCTTCACTATAGAATTGAATTACAAGATTAATACAAAAAAAGTGGAGTGGAAAGCATTAGTCTCCTCCTATATAGGGGCAGGGACTAACAAGAAATGAAAATGGGCCAATACAAAAATGAAGATGTGTTGTTGTTGCAGTCCACCTTGTGATATAAGAGGAACCTTTCCCTACATTAATACCAAAGGAGAATTAATACATGTTTAACACATAATATATTTCCATTAGAAATAGTACCACTCTTTATGAATACAAAGCATAAATACTTACCTTTTTAGCATAATGACCAGTGATAGCCTCATCTTTTCCCAAGGTACGCCTTACTAATGTTTTTGAAGCTAAGAGTAGGAGCTTATGATCATGCCCAAGTAATGAAAACTTTTCAATTTGGTCAGAAATAGTGTCTACTAAGGCCTCCTCCTTTTAACAGGGAAGTAATGAGTCTCCTAGGCCCTTAGATATACAAATCTTTGAAATTCACTTCTGTCCAATAGTATGCAGCAACAAGATAAACCCCAACAACATTAATTATGCATACAAACAAGAGGAATCTTGATAAGTCGCTTTCTAAGTAATTTAGAGTAGATGAATTATGACATCAAATTACTCACCTCCTTTGATCTTTTCTAGTGCTTTGGCTATGGATTCTTTTCAGTGTTTCTTAAGCCACTACATTCCAAACACAAACAAAAATACATTCAAGTTCAATCCAAACATTCAACATAATTACATCCAACCAAACTACCTATAGGGCTCCATTGTAGAAGTAAATTATATAGTCATGGAAACAAGTTACATTGTAGGCATGCATGCAAAATATGGAAGCACAAACAAGGTATGTGAACTATTTAATGAATGTCACCTTGTGCGTAGTTTGGAGAGCACTTAAATAGTAAAAATTAAACATTAGAAAAGTTTAATATTAATTACAATATGAATGATTCAAATAAGTTTGTGAATCCTAGCTGTCTATCCATAAAACAACAATTAAATTTTAGGTTAAATGTAACATAAGAATCTTCCAAACACTATTAGCTGCAAATAAATTTTCCTTGAGGAAAATGAGAAAAATCCCAGGTGAAAAGAATGAGCCAATTAGAAAATTAGAATATCAGTTTAAAAAATTCAAAACATTAGAGAGCATGGGAAATATTTTGTAACACCATTTTCTAGATAAGATTAATTAAAAAAATGGAGTGAAAACATTAGTCTTAGCCTTTATAAAGACAGGGACTAACAATAAAGGTTTTATTAGAAAAAAACAACTAACTAATTAGGAAAATCAAATGGTGTCAATGCTAAGACCTACTCACCAGCTTTCCACACCAAGAACCTTATCCACACTTATTTCCTTGGTAGCATGTCAGAATATTTGACATTCACATTGACATGGATAATCTCGTTATCAGATTTACAATTATAAGGTGGGTGAGCTTTGGTTATTAAGATGATAATGATAAGGTAGTTATGCTTTCACAAGTAGTAATACAAAGTAACATTAAGATTTCCATCGCACACTTTAATGTTCCTTAGGTTTTCCACACGGTAATCATATTTACAATTATATTGTATTTTTTGTTTTATATTCTGTAATATCTTAACAAATTTTATTGGTCAATATTCGACCAAGACCTTTTGATCTATTTAGGATCTAGGACTAATGCTTACGTATCATGAACGAAAGATCAATATTACAACGCTAACATAAATGGCATATATAATTAAATGCCCAAATGAATAACAAAATGAACATAACATAAACAAATGCCAAGATAATGAACCCAAATGGTAAAAGAGAGAAGAAATAGAGAGACTAAACCACAATTGATAACTAAGTTCATCCCTATGACTATGTCTCCGGCCCCTCTCCAAACGGAGGAGTGGCCGCATCCCATTATACTCCAGTAAATAGTTACAATTGCTTCAAGATCATTCTTCAAGCACGCGATGACATTACTCCGCATGGTAGGAAATGTTCTCAAATTCTAGGCATTCTCTCGCTATCTCCACTTGGACTTTTGAAAAAACAAGGCCTATACGCCTCCTTTTATACAAAATTTTTGCCTAATTAGGCCTAACCACTCAATTAATTGCATAACCTCCCTGATCAGCTCGTATCAGGTCTAATTTGGTTTCTGCAATCTTTTGGTTTCAGGTGGTTTAGGGGGTTTTGTTTGTTTTGGCCTTATTTAGTCATTTGATTAGGATTCGGCTTCTAGTTATGTAACAAAATACAACGTAGCCACTACATATTGAACAACCCTCGCGTGGTCTACTGGTGGACATTCATTTTGCTTGCTAGCCGGTCGGGGGTTCAAAACCTCCGCCGGCCGTTTGTAAAACCAACACCGAAATTATTAAACAATAAAACACTTCACTTACAATATAGTATTGTAAGTGCTTGGGGGCGCAACGGTGGAGCAACCGGCCGTTTCACCAGTGGTTACGGGTTCTAGCCCGATTAAGCGATTTTGTTAAAACAAACCAACGAATTCACCCAAACGAGAGGACACGTGTCCAGATGCTATTCGCTGTCGAAGCCACATGGATGCTGACGAAGATGCACATGCAGATTTTTGTACGCTGACTATGAGTCACGTGTCTCACTGCTATTCGCCGAAACTGCTGACTCAACCGACGACGTGTGTTGACTGGATTGCAACATCTGATGTCCGTATCGGGTGACGGCCGACACGTGGTCGTGCTATGATTGGTCTGTGATGGACGAATACCTACCATATGTCGGGTCGTACCCGCCAAGTGTAATCCGTGACAAGCACGGACCGCCATCGTACAAGATGATGACGCCATCATCTGTCCTTCAAGTTGACTAAGGTTAAAGTTTCAAGACTACGAATTTGAGCTTATAATGTCGGATTAATAAATGAACGCCAAGAATCGTCTCGGCGAGCCTTCGATGACGACGCCAGTTCGTTGATTTCCGAGAAGATCATTTTTTTCACCTTCTAGATGATTTGGAACTTGATCACCGCGAATCTGCATTGGGAACGGAGTCCTTTTCGTCACTTTATTCAAGTTATGTATGGAACCAAAACATCGCTCTTTCTTGATGAAGTTGGAAATCTGGAGTATTGTATCACTTCACTCACCTAAAATTGTCCCCCTGATCAACTCCAAGTGACAATCTGGTTAAAAACTACTAGGAAATTATTCTAGTTTTATTGGCCAAATTTTGACTATTATGAGCTTTATAGTGAGTTTGGTTGAAGAACATTGGGTAGGCACACCGATAAGTGTGACCATAAATAGCAGCCACTCTACCATAAACTTCATCAATCATAGTAAGTCTATAGTTATACAGATCATAATAATTATGGAGCTAAAAGATCAATCAAATGGGGAAAATATCTACAATTTTGTGGGTGCTAGTATTCATTACGCTTGCAAATCATAGCTCTTCCTATGCTACGCTAAATGGTGGGTAGTCCCTATCAGCTGGACAATCTCTCAAGCTCACACAATATATATTCGTAATGGAACATGACTGCAACTTGGTTTTGTATTAAGACACTATTAAAGTGTTGTGGGTGTTAGGAATAAAGGGAAAAGGAAGCACCGCTTCATGCAAGTTAAGCATGCAGAATCACGGAAACTTGGTGATATATGTGTGTAAAACTCTAGTATGGTCTTTGAGAACCTTCAAAGATATTGGTTCATATTATTTGGCTCTCCAGGGCGATGATAATGTTGTTATTTATGGGTCGTCTGGAGTTGTCTAGGAAACTAATACTTAAAGCTTTCTCTGCTACCTTGTTTTTCTTTATATAATAATGCCACTACATCCACTTTGTCTATCATTAATCAGATATTCTAAAGTTTTTGAAAAATAAAACTCTTGTTGCATGGAAGGGGTTCTAATACATAGTTTTGTTGCTATTACTAGATTGACAGAACAAAAGAACAACACACAAAGGACATGCTATGTAGTTTTCACACACAGGCCCCATTAAAAGCAGGGACCCTCTTTTGCTCAGGTTTTTGATGCTTTAGTTCTTGGATTTTGTGGATTTGAATTGCCTTGGTATGTGCTTAATATGTTTATCTTGCTTGCCCAAGTATTTTCCCAAGTTGCATATTGAAAAACATAACTTTTGGGAAAAATCTAGGTTTTTGCACAGGTTAGGTATTTTTCGGTCCATCCGGATTTTCCCGGATTTCATCCAAACTCTGGCAACTCAGTTTTAACACAACTATTTTGGAATTTCTGGCCTTCGTGGAATTTTGCCTAGGCTAGATTTCCGTCCTACTGTTGGGTTTCTGGACTTTGTTGTACGAATTGCATTTGGTCAATCTTTGGAGATTTTCTTGTTGTTGTGCTTTCTCATTTGCATTCTCCTAAGTTGGGATGTTCAATCTTATTGTGCTTTGATGAGATTTCTTGTTTGGAGTCTAAATTCCTGTGTGTTTGGGCATTTCATGGCTTGCTTTGTGCGTTCATGGTTAAAATTTGGGGTTTTGACTTTGGAGCCATCACTGATGTCAATTGAGTTTCCCTTGGGAATTCTAAGTCTTAATCCATCAATGAGTGATTTTGTGTTTGTGTCTGGGTCCTCAAATTTGTGATCTTCAATCAATTTGAGTGAAATTGTGTGAACGGCTATGAAATCTGGGTTTTCCTATTAGGTTCAGGATTTTTCGGTGCTAGCGGATTTCCCAGGTTTTCCCTGTCCTCTGCGTTTTCCCAAAAATCTAGAGTTTTGCCTGCTTCACAGATTTTTACTCCCTTCGGATTTTCCTGAAATCCCATTGCCCCTTCATTCTCTGGATTTTTTTTATTATTGTTTTTTTTTGCCATAATCCGCCTAGTCTAGATTTTCCCAAAAATCCCTTTTGGCCTGGATTCCGCGGAGGGGTGAAAATCCTGAACTGTGTAGAAATTTTGCATTAACGATTTTTTGGGGGATTTTAATTTTTTCTTGGATTTATTTGCATATATTATTGATTATGGATATTATTGATGCTAGTTTCTGCTAGGTGCAAGCTGTGTTTAATTAAATTGAAGGAGGATTTAAGGCATTTATTAATTCACCAGTGGCCGACCTAGAGAGTATTTTCCTCAAGATACCAAATAAATTAAGATAGGGATGAAGGGGCCAGTTAATGATTAATTGCACTGGGAATTGTGCTTCACATGCATTGGATCGAGTTACATTTTAAATCCCAGGGTGACCTAGATGAGTCCCATGCATTTAATGCTTATCTTATCTTATTTCAAATTTTTCTTGGCCAACCTATCTGGGCTATTTTATTTTTGTAAAATATATATTGGGCTGACATGTTCTAGGGTTTTCTATAAATATGGCATTTCACCTCATTTGTAAAGGGGGATTATTAGTAGAAGTCACTGAAGATAGTTCTTAGAAGCAATTAGGGTAGTAAAGTAAGAATTAGAAGTAGAAGTTAGTCAATTTCTAAGCAAGTGTTGTAATAGAACATTGGAATTGTTGTTGAAATCTAGTGATTCAATACAATTGCATACATTGTGACTTTATGGTGATCTCTTTTGTGTTGACTTATCTTGCATGGTTCTTATGATTCTATCTTTCAAATTTCTCAAGGTTATTAGAAGTATGTTAAATTTGATTCAATGGTGTTCATGATTTGATGGTTGAAGAGTTTGCAGCAATCCCGGGTCCATACTTTTTGCAGCTAGCTAACTATTAGTTGCTTTGCATAGTTAGCTTGGACTGTATATTCATTGTGCCTAGTTCGATTGTGGAAGTTTTTTCATTTCAATTGCCTTAGGGTTGTCTTGGATGAATGTTCATGATCTAAAAATCTTTATTACCTTAGAAGATTGCACTATTTCTATGAGATTGTAGATTTATCTTGGTCAAGCAGGAATTAGTTTATGAGGGATTGGTCCATTTCAAGTATTTGATCATTTGCATTGTTAATCTTAAGAGTAGATAAATTTAGATATCTCTCTGAAACCCTAACCTTTTGTTATTTCTTTATTATCTGGGTTAGATTTAGGATTGAAGTATCATCACATCGCTAGATCTGATAAATTGAAGATTCAATATTTTGCTTGTAGTAAGGTCCCTTTGTGATTACCAACATTTTCACATTTATCACTGAGTTGTTTATGCATTTTCAAGACCTGACATTAGAGACCTTGGGGTTATCTCTTGAGGCTTGCTGATAGAGATTTACCTTTCAAGAGAGATAGGATACTTGTATCTTGTCTAAGTTGTTCATTAACAGATTGGTGCTAGAAGGAGGGCCTAAATAAGCTAAGCTGGATTGATATTTGTCTGCCATCAATCCTGAAAGATTCAGAAGAACTAGATCTACTCCAAGAGAAGAGGAATTTCAAGAATTACCAGTCCCTACTAGGTCAAGAAGGACAAGCATAAGGGAAGAATCATCATCCACCCTGCCACTTCCATCATCCCCATCATCCCCATGTTCATTAGGATCATCTTCATCTTCATCTGAGTAAATTCCCATTCAACAACTTCAACCAATACTAATCAGCCATTACCAGCCCACCTCCACCAATGGCTTTCCTAGCTAATAACCCATCTCCCTTGTCTTTCAACCATTACAATCCTATCCTTAAGAACCCTGGGCTTTTCTGCTCCAAGTTTCATATTACTGATCCCAAAAGGACTGTAGAAGAACATATTACAATTTTTAAAACTACCCTTAGGGATAGGGGAATTAATCGTGAGGATGTTGCATGTAGACTTTTCCCATATTCCCTTTGGGATGAGGCATTTTGTTGGTATAACCATCTTTCTGCTGGATCTATCACTACTTGGCTTTAGCTGGAGATTGTGTTTTTACAAAAAATTAAAATCCCAATCAGTGGTAATGAGTTACTTCTACAGTTTACTAGAGTCAAGAGGGAGGAAAATGAACCAATAGTGGCTTTCAATAATAGATTTCATATGGCTTATTCTAGGCTGTAGTCCCCTTATGCTATAGGAGGAGGCACACTGAGACCAGACCCCACTGACCACCTCATAATTTGATCACCATTTATTTGCAAAGCTCTAAGATATTTAATAAACCCTCGAACCATGGGTCACATACTGTTTATATGCAAAATTCAACTAGTATTGTTCCTCCATCAAATAGTGCAGACAAGGAGAGGTTGGATGCACTTACAAAGCTAGTTGAGAAGCTGAACACTAAAGTCACCTACCTAAGGCACCAAAATAATCAATCCCAGGTAGCCCAAAGGGGGATTCAGTCCAATTATGATCAAAGCAACAGGGATATGATGCAGGCTCAAGGACAAAACTTTGAGAGAGAACATCTTGATAAAAGTCATGGAGGGCAGCCACCAAGTCAGAATAGGACCTGGGATACAAGGCCTGACTATGATGGAATCCTAACATCTCCAGATTAGCTGAACAATAAGGAGAAATCTAGTGAAGTCTATCTGGAAAAAATGGATTTGTCAGGATGGTGTAGACTTCACAATACTAATCAACATTCTGAGTCAGACTATTAAGAATTCTAGACTGCTGCATCTATTTTCCAGCAGAAAGTTCAACATGCCAACAATGGTTCAAGTGGAAGGGAGATATTACCATCTAATACTTATGACATATCTATTATGGTGGTAAATCATGTCCCATTTCCAAGAAGTGAAGGGAATGAACCAGAAGAAGAACATGATAAGAGAGTTGAAATAGGGTATGCATACAGTGAAGGATCTGTAGCTCAACCTTTTGGAAGTAATGAGGAGAATGATAATGGTCCACTATACGAAGAAGAGTATACAATTGAAGAGGTTCAAGCATTCCATCATGTGTCTACTTAGTATTTCATCAATGGAAGACAATCTAATGCTACTAAAGGAGGAATCATTGAAAGTAACAGGGATGAATTGATAGTTAGTTCTAAGGACAACTGTTCTACCATGACTGCAAAGAAAATAGGAGAGTGTGTGGTAGAAGAACTCAAGAAATTCAAATTCAACCTCTCTACTCATGAGTTGTTAAGGGATCCTACCATTAGAGATGCAGTACTGGGGTCTCTTGAAAAGGATATGCTTTCTGAACAAAAGGGTCTTTAGGCCATGTTGATACAAATACTTTTAAGGAGGTATTCCTATCTGAAACAAGCTTGGGAAATTATGTACTGATAGTTGACCCTCATTGATGGGAGACTGAGGAAATCCTCATGTTACATGATATGCCTATTCATAAATCCAATGGTGCTAAAGCATCGGTAGAATCAACAAAAGAGGTGGAAGAACAAGTGTGGTTGTCCGGTCATACAAAGAATGTGCATGAACTTATGAAGAATGAGCTTCCAATAAAAGAATTTCAACAAGCTACTGGCGAATGTCTAGTAGAAGAATTAACTGGAATGGGATCTAAGAAAATAATATAATTAAACGGTGAGGTAGCCTTGGAGGAGGTTGAGCTTTCAGATGAGAAGCTTCAATAGATTTTTAATGAATGTACCATGAAGCAAACTGTAGGAGTTGATGTTGTTGATAAAGAAGCTTCTTTTCTTAAGGGTTATAGTTTCAATCTAGAACCAGAGCCAATGCCAATAGAGGAAGAATTCAAGGAGTTTCTCATTTATCAAATTCTACTTTTCCTCTGTCTGTTGTTGAATTAAGCACTAAAAATTTACAAACTGTATGTATCAATGGTGAGATAGCTAATGTGGTTCATATTGATATGTAGGAAAACTTGAATGATGTTAGAGAAAGTAATGTTGTAGCCATCATTGATGAATTGGATCACCATGTTGTAGGAGAAAATTTGTTTAATGATCAGTCTTTGATGCCTTCTGATGAATATCCTATTGAGAAATTTGTTGTA
Organism: Sequoia sempervirens; assembly: GCA_007258455.2. NCBI lineage: Eukaryota > Viridiplantae > Streptophyta > Pinopsida > Cupressales > Cupressaceae > Sequoia > Sequoia sempervirens. Next base: position 3,696 of record VDFB02158352.1, on the reverse strand, counting down.
TAGGACAATACTTTTGCACATTCATCATTGATACCTCATGATGAAATGCAAACAGGTGAAAAGTTCCATGTTTATACTTCTAAACCTGTTCAATTTGATCTTTACCCTGAGTTGTTCATTAAAGATTCTAACCCTTTTTTTCATCTCACAAGCACAAGAGGGATATTGCATCATCAATTGAGATCTCCTGATAACATAGATATCAACTCTTCAAAAGTGCGGGATGATGAACACCACATTCAGTCTACAACAGTAGAAAATTAGGTTGCTTCTCTCCTTGCTATGAATTCTAAATCTTATCAATTTGATTATGGTAATTTAGGAAAGATAACTTGCATATGGACTGATCATGGTTTCAATGAATTGCCTCAATTATTGATTGTTCCTGATTATGAGGTTAAATTTGAATGCTGCCTTTTTAAGGTTTATTTTGCTAAGTATAAAGATAAATTTACATTTTTGAGGACTGTTACCATTACCTTGTTGCTATCCATGCATTGATGAACCGTATGGGGGTGGGTCTTAGTTCACCATGTATAATGATGAGTTGTTATGAGTCCCTTTGTACATAATTAGGATAGATTACTTTAAAATTGCTTTGCTTTGGTTTTTGTTTTGGTTGTTTCTTTTCCTCTCTGGCTTGGGTTTTCTGCTTTCTAGTTGGGGAAGTGTCCTACTTGCACAACAAACATTTCATTATCTAGGACTGTTCTGAGTATTTCCTTGATGAACTTTAATCACGCGTCTTGAATGGATGGTTGAGGTCTTCGTTATCATCACATTGTCTAAATGTCTGATTTAAGGATGATGGTGACTTGTTTGATTTGAATTAGAAGTATTATGAAATCTTATATTTTCATACATCTTAAGAATCCTGAGGTTGCGGTAGAATCCTTGTGAGGTCTTATCAGGTGAAAAATCTTATTTCTGCTTGAGTGCCATTATGGTTCTCAGCCCTAAGTGTGAACTTCATTGTTCATAGGTTGAAATGAAAAAGTGAAAAGAAAAGAATATCAAAAGAAAAGAAAAGTGAAATATTGAGAATCAAAAGAATGAATTCAACTTATTAGGGGTATCCAAATATATCTATTGGGGCTATGGATGCCTGGTTGGCAGTAGGGCTATGTTAGGGAGAGTCACAATGATAACCTTGTTGGGGCTATGGATTCCTAACTGGCAGCGAGGCTCTATCTAGGTTGCTTTTGAAGTTAGAATATTTACTTAGCCTATCTAGAATCTTTACATAGCCTTTCTTGACTAAGCTTGGTTTCTATAGTTGCCCAAGGAAGGAAATGAACTCATTTGCAAACACTTGGATTTTTAGTCTATGGAAGGTTCAGTCTGCCTTTGGTTCTGATTCTTTAATCTTGCATTTTGGTTTGTTTGGTTGATAGTGAGATTGAAACCAGAGATTTTGGGTTCTTGATTCCTGTTTGTCATCAAATGCTCTAGAGCATTCTCCCAGCAGAGTTGCCATTTGTTGTGCAGTTTTCACACACACGCCCCGCTAAAAATAGGGAACCTCTTTTGCTCGGGTTTTTGATACTTTAGCCCCTAGATTTTGTGGATTTGAATTGCCTTGGTATGTGCTTAATATTTTTATCTTGCTTTCCCAAGTATTTTCCCCAAGTTGCATATTGAAAAACTCAACTTTTGGGTGAAATCTGGGGTTTTGCACGAGTTTGGGATTTTTTGGTCCATCCAGATTTTCCTGGATTTTATCCAAACTATGGAAAGTCAGTTTTAACACTGCCGTTCGGGAATTTTTGGTTTTTGCAGAATTTTTCCTGGGCCGGATTTCCATCCTGCTGTCAGGTTTTCGGATTTTGTTGTATGAATTGCATTTGGTTGATCTTTGGAGATTTTCTTACTATTGTGCTTTCTCATTTGCGTTCTCCTGAGTTGGGATGTTCAATCTTATTGTTCTTTGACGAGATTTCTTGCTTGGAGTTTGAATTCCTATGTGTTTGGGAATTTTGTGGTTTGCTTTGTGCATTCATGGTTAAAATTTGGGGTTTCGACTTTGGAGCCATCACCGATGTCGATTGAGTTTCCCTTGGGAATTTGGAGTATTAATCCATCAATGAGTGATTTTGCGTTTGAGCCTGTGTCCTCAAATTTGTGATCTTCGATCAATTTGAGCGAAATTGTGTGAAGGGATGTGAAATCTAGATTTTTCTATTGGGTTCGGTATTTTTTGGCGCTGACGGATTTCCCCAGTTTTGCCTATCCTCTACGTTTTCCTGAAAATCTAGAGTTTTGCCTGCTTCACGGATTTCTGCTCCCTCTAGATTTTCCTGAAATCACGTTGCCCATTCATTCTCTAGATTTTTTTGACTGTTGTTTGTTTTCACCAGAATCTGCCTGGTCCAGATTTTCCCAAAAATCCCTTCTGGCTTGGATTCTGTGGAGGGGTGAAAATCCTGAACTATGTAGAAATTTTGCATTAATGATTTTTCGCAGGATTTCAATTTTTTCTTGGATTTATTTAAATATATTATTGATTATGGATATTATTGATGTTGGTTTTTTCTGGGTGCAGGTTCGGTTTAATTCGATTAAAGTAGGATTTAAGGCATTTATTAATTCATCTGTGGCTGACCTAGAGAGTATTTTCCTCAAGATACCAGATAAATTAAGATAGGGATGAAGGGGCCAGTTAATTATCAATTGCATTGGGAATCACTGGCACTGGATTGAGTTACATTTTAAATCCTAGGGCAACCTGGATGAGTCCCATGCATTTAATGCTTATCTTAGCTTATTTCAAATTTCTCTTGGCAGACTTGTTTGGGTTATTTTATTTTTGTAAAATTTATATTGAGCTGACATGTTCTGGGGTTTTCTATAAATATGGCATTTCGCCTCATTTGTAAAGGGGGGATTATTAGTAGAAGTAGCTGAAGATAGTTCTTAGAAGCAATTACGGTAGTAAAGTAAGAATTAGAAGTAGAAGTTAGTCAATTTCTGAGCAAGTGTTGTAATAGAACATTGGAATTGTTGCTGAAATCTGGTGATTCAATACAATTGTAGACATTGTGATTTTCTAGTGATCTCTTTTTTGTTGACTTATCTTGCATGGTTCTTATGAATCTATCTTTCAAATTTCTCAAGGTTATTAGATGTATGTTAGATTTGATTCAATGGTGTTCATGATTTGATGCTTGAAGTGTTTGCAGCAATCCCCGGTCCATACTTTTTATAGCTAGTTGATTGTTAGTTGCTTTGCAAAGTTAGCCTGGACTGTATATTCATTGTGCCTAGTTTGATTGTGGAAGTTTATGCATTCAATTTCCTTAGGGTTGTCTTGGATGAATGTTCATGATCTGAAAATCTTTATTACCTTAGAAGATTGCACTATTTTTGTGAGATTGTAGATTTATCTTGGTCAAGCAAGAAATAGTTTATGAGGGATTGGTCCATTTCAAGTATTTCATCATTTACATTGTTAATCTTAAGAGTAGCTAAATTTAGATATCTCTCTGAAACCCTAACCTTTTATTATTTCTTTATTATCTTGGCTAGATTTAGGATTGAAGTATCATCACATCGCTAGATCTGATAAATTGAAGACTCAATATTTTTCTTGTAGTAAAGTCCCTTTGTGATTGCCAACATTTTCACATTTATGACTGAGTTGTTTATGCATTGTCAAAACCTAACATTAGAGACCTTGGGGTTATCTCTTGAGGCTTG
>VDFB02158351.1:0-17058 GCA_007258455.2 Sequoia sempervirens | reverse complement strand
ATGTTTAAGATGCTTGCAATGTTGTATATTGTGTCCATTTTGTCAGTGATAATGGCACTAAGAATTTGATCTAAATCTCAAAGGTAAAGGCTCATTAGGATCAAATGTTTTGATGGGAGGAAATGTAATCATTTGTTGTTATAAAGTTGGGACATTATGTTATGAATGGTATAAGGTAAGAGAGTGAAGTTCCTTTTCGGGTCCCCATAGCTCAAGGATACCACGACTTTAACAACATTTATTTGGTTATTAACATTATAAGTTGGTTATTGAGGGGGGATGAACTAAAGGAATCCTTTATTCTTTTTCCTAAAAGGTTGGGAATTGTTTTGGTTTATAGGCGCGGATTTATCAGTACAGATAGAAGTGGACTTGGCGACATAACTACTAACTAAATTTTGATAATCATGTAAGGAGATACATAAGTGTATAAAGGAGGGAAATTTCATCATGGGCAAGCTTTTATTTTATCTTTCTTTGCAAATTTTATATGAACATCTTTTGAAGGTGAGGATCAGGAACCTTGACAACAATTTTGGAATAAAGCGATTGGTAGCATGAGATAAAATCGGTTATCTTTTCTTCTTCATTTTTCTTGCATCTCATCAAATCGGCCAAGGAAATCTTAAGAGTCATATGCACTTGGAAATGATTTCAAAATTCCTCAACATGTTCATTGAATGAATGAATTGAGTTGTACAGTAAAGAAGAAAACCATTCCAAGGTAGTATCTTTCAAGGACCTATGGAAAATATTAGGGGTATGTGCAAGATCATGATGGGCCAAAAAGTGGCAATATGATGGGTATGTGGCTAACAACTTTTTTTAACCCAAAATTGATGAAATTAAAAGGGTTTTTAAAGGAGATTCTCAACTTTCCACCAATATAAATTATTATTTACTTTGAATTTAATAAGTAATTATTATTTATTTTCTATTCAAATTACAACTAAAGTCGATTGATAGACTAATTCAAAACATCCTATAGATTTCAAAAGTATCATTTTCAATCCAAAACATGCATCACATTATATGCTTCACATCTTATGGGATTAAAAAAAAATTTCATGAAATTTTGACTCAAATTTAAGGTGGTCCGGAACATACAAGTTTTTATTTTTAAAATTTGCTTAATATAAAATTCATAATTAATTATTTGCCCAAAAAAATTACAAAAAAATATTCATCGCATCCAGAAATGAGTCCTCTACTTATATCTAAAATCTTATAAAAAAATATTATCATTTTATTGTGGTTAGGGTGGTCAAACAAACACCTACTTCTTATTTTTTCCCTGAAATTTAAGTACTACTGAATTGAAATTTCAAATTTTCACCAACAAGATTTAGTTTAGAAACTACATTCAATTTTCTATAGATTCTATTCTTACATATTTTTGAAATAATATAGATAAATTATTCAATTTTTTACATCAAGTCACCTAACTCTGATTTTTCTAATTTTTTTGCCACTTAAGGGCCTGTTTTTTCCATGATGATCTTGCACATACCCTTAGCCAAAATTTTATCATCAAGGACAAAGTCACTACATAAGGTAGTATAATCATTAATGTGTGTTGGTGTCATCCATGTCCTAGGAGAACCATCTACAACATAACCTTCACAAAAAATGAGAGAGGAAATACAAGGCCAATTTACCAAATATGAGTGAATAAAATGAGATAAATAAAATACATATTGGTACAACCTTTTAAAGGAAAGAAAATGTATGATGGGTGGTAAAACTACATACAAAAGAAAAAACCACTTGAGAGATTAAATGTAAAATTAAGCCTAAGTAAATTTAAGCAAGTAAATGTTAAAAACCATTCACTCCAACACCCCCTCTTAAGTGCAACTTAGGGAGAATTATTATGCAAAAATAAGATGCAATATGGGTCCCAGCTACACAACCATGTTAGGTACCCATTTACAATGCAATCTCTCACAACTAGAGAAAAGGAGAAAAACACTGTGTGAAAAAGCCCCTCTCCAAAAGAGAGAAAAGAAAAACAAAAAATGATGCATGGATGGAGGGCTCAATCACACCCCTAAGGACTACATAGATCATGTATATACAATCAATGAACCCCCCATAAGAGAGAAAGAAAGAGACTATATAGCCCCCCCACAATGTGTAATCATCCAAAAAAATGGTAAATGCTTGAAGACAAAACATAATCCAATGTTGACAAACAACTTGTCTCCCTTTTGGAAGAAACAAAACCAAGTACAAATGCGGGTATGCTTCCCACTCTAGATAGGAATTAGCAAGTGAAATCCAAATGTAGGATGAAAATTCCTCTAAAATTTTCTCATGTTCCGCCAAGACCTTGAAAGATGATTCCACAAACCAATCAGGAACATGCCCAATCACAATAGAAGGTGAAAAAAAAGGTACCACTATAAACTAATTTTGAACATTTTCCAAAGATAGAGGTGGGGTAGCAACAATTCTACCACAACTATCATCAAATAGGAGGGATATACCCTCAAAATGTTTCTTCCAAGTTAGAAATATGAGATTCTATGAACAATGAACCAATGTACGTCAAATAAGAATCCCAATCAAGAAGACAATGAGATACTGGTTGTGATGAATTGCTGGACATGCTCAATGAATCACCAAAACAAGATGAATGGTCCTAATGAATAGGAATGATAGGAGCCTCAATCAATGACTCTACACAATGAATCACTAAAGGTGAAGGCACATCAACTATCCCTAACAAAAAATAAGGAGCATCTCAAGAACCCTCGTCATCCTCATTTGAGGATTCAAAGTATTCCAAACCTTCAAACTCCTACATAGTAGCATGATCATAGGGTATCATGTCTAAAAAATAAAGAGGCACAAGACAATCTAAAACTAGATCATATGGGAATATCTAAGTATCGGGATCTCCATGTATTTCCCAAATTTTAGTACAAAGAATACGAGGACACCCAAAATGATCAATAACATTCAAAGTGGCATCATTAGTATGCATTTCCATAACTCCTAGGACATTATCCCTTTTGCAATTCCATGCAAATTTCTTACTATCGGTACCAAGAAGGGGAACAAGATTATATAAATGTGGTAACAAATGAAGCCACTTAATATTTTTTATGATACCATCTCTCCATTGTTTATAGTTTCCTATTTTCAACATAATCACAACAGGGTGAAATGAAAACCTCATAATCAACTATGACACATCTCCAAGAATATAAATACATTAACATTCAACAACAATTAAAAACTCCCAAATACTGCAAATGAAACCTTCCCAAAATACTTCAGGAAGCAATAATGCAAAAAAATAGGGCTGAGAATCTAAAAAAAATTGAGCAAAAAATTAAACACCTTACTAGGTTCTTGTGTCAAATCACCAAGCAACTCTAAAGAGCACATCAACACTAGTCAACACACATGAGAAACAATCTGTGAGAGTTTGTAAGTCATTATAATATTTTTTTATAATATTTTAGATATAAGTAGAGGACTCATGTCCCGATGTGATGCATATTTTTTTGTAATTTTTTTGCAAGTAAATAATTAATTATGAATTTTTTATTACAACTTTTAAAAAATATTAAAACTCGCATGTCTGACCACCTTAACTTGGTCAAAATTTCATGAAATTCATTTTTTCTTTTTTTAATCCTATAGTATGCAAAGCATAGAATGTGATGCATGTTTTGGATTCCAAAAATGTGATACTATTTGAAAGCTATAGATGTTTTTCAATCAACCTATCAATCAGAACTTTAGTCCTAATTTAAATAGAAAATGAATAATAATTATTTATTAAATTCAAAGTAAAGATTAATTTATATTGGTGGAAAGCTAAGAATATCCTTTCAAAACCCTTTTCTTTTCATCAATTTTGGGTAAAAAAAGTCGCCAGCCACATGATCATGCACATACCCACTCCTTTGTTTCGAATCATAGCCACAAAAAATGGTTTGTGGCTTAAGTGAAAATGTGCCCCTCAAGTGAGGTATTAACTACCAAAAAGGGTTTAGGTTGTACAACACTCTAATGATGGTCTTAGCTCTACTTTTGATAAGACCCCTGTCCTTGAGGATTCAAGGCTTGTGGAGAGGAGCTTTGTATTGTGGAGAATGGTATTGTTTGAAGTATCATTAATATTTGCAAGCATCCATTTTTTGGTATGGTTTAGCTCAATGAACAAATTCTTCTAAGACACCAACAAACAATATTTCACTTCCTTTAGATTGCAACCTCCAAATGAATTGGGCTTGTGGTAGTAAAAATCACACCCCAAACAACCAAGAGTTTTTAAATTCCTATGTTGATAGCTCTCCAAATAGTAATAAAAATTGACCTGTTCTAGATAAGCACAAAACACCTTAAAATATGCTTTACGGCCTCCTGAGATATAGCACCTATAGGAAAAAATTGAGGCTTCTTCAAAATTCATAGCCAACAAACAAAGAAAATAGTAGGCAACAAAAAACACCCTTCAACAAGAAAATCGAAAATGAGGTATCTTTGAAATTTGAAAATTTCAAATGCCAAAAAAATAAGTGATCTCAAGCAGGGTATGTGCAAGATCATGATGGGCCAAAAAGTGGCAATATGGTGGGTATGTGGCTGACGACTATTTTTTTACCCAAAATTGATGAAACGAAAAGGGTTTTTAAAGGACATTCTCGGATTTCCATCAATATAAATTATGCTTTATTTTGAATTTAATAAGTAATTATTATTCATTTTCTATTCAAATTACGACTAAAGTCTTGATTGATAGGTTGATTGAAAAACACCTATAGCTTTCAAACGATATCACAATTTTTGAATCCAAAACATGCGTCACATTCTATTCTTCACATACTATAGGATTTAGAAAATAAAAATTGAATTTCATGAAGTTTTGACCAAGTTAAGGTGTTCAGACATACGAGTTTTTATATTTTTTAAAAAGTTGCTTATTAAAAAATTCATAATTAATTATTTACTTGGAAAAAATTAGAAAAAATATGCATCATTGGGCATAAATCCTCTACCCACATATAAAATATTATAAAAAAATATTATCATTTTATTGTGGTTAGGGTGGTTAGGCAGGACACCTACTTCTTAATTTTTTCCACGAAATTTAAAATTTTCCTCCATTGAAATTTCAAATTTTTCACCAAATAGATTTGTATTTTTTTTTAAAACAAACCTAGTAGTTTAGAAACTATATTAAATTTTCTACAGTTTCTATTATTACATATTTTTGAAATAATATAGATAAGTTATTCAAATTTTTACGTCAAGTTTCCTAACTCTGATTTTTCTGATTTTTTGGCCACTTAAGGGCCTGTTTTTTCCATAATGATCTTGCACATACCCAGCACTTGATGAAAACTCTCAAAGAAGGAGTTGTAGATAGTAGTATCTAATACTATGTTGGTGTCATCCACCTCCTAGGAGCACCATCTACAAAAATAACTTTCACAAAAAAATTGAGAGGAAACATAAGGCCATTTCACCAAATATGAGTGAATAAAATTAGATGAATAAAATACATATTGGTATGGCCTTTTAAAGGAAAGAAAATGTATGATGGGTGGGAAACTACCCACACGGGAAAAAACCACCTAGGAGATTAAATGTAAAATTAATCCTAAGTAAACTTAAGCAGGTAAATGGTAAAAACCATTTACTCCAACAACGTGGTTAGTAGGATCTCCCTTTCCTCTATATTTCTCAAATCTAGGAACCTCTACACCTTGTGGCAATGATGTTTGCAATATCTCCAAGGAAAATGGGTTGATTTTGACATAATGTGTAGGTGGTCCCTTTTGATTTTGATTGATGGTGGAAATTTGTTTTTGAAGGGATGAAAAGGTTTGGAAGAGTTGATTAATGAGAGGGTCATTGCTTGTGTTATGAGATTGAAGTGAAAAAGGTGAAGGGGTGTACATGTTCGAAGGACAAGTAAATGGATCACATATGCATGTTAAAGTGGTAGGAGATATGACATGCAATTCCACAAAGGAACTATGGATGCTAGCAGAAATACCCAAGGAATGAATCACATTACTAGTTTGTTGCATTGTTCTTGTGACTTGAGGGTTGGTATAGATAGGTATAGAGGAAATTTTTGTGAGAGGATGAATTTGAGTTCCTCCTTGGCTTGTGACATTGGTTGTAGGTCAAGGAGAACTAGTGGTTGAGGGGAAGTGTTTTCCAAATATTTTCAAGTTATGTTTTTCACAAGGTCAAGGCCATCTTCACTTTCAAGCATGTGGTGAATGTTATCTATAGTAGGGATGGTAGTGGTTGAAATGTTGTCATTTTGTACTTGATATTGTAGGTTTTCTAGGTCCTCGTGAATTTGAATTATGTTTTCTTGTGGGGCACTAGCATTCCTTGTTTCAGCTTGCATCACACTACTTGAAAGCAAAGAGTTGTTGAGGGTATGGTCCATACCTAATGTACTAATGTCAATACTAGGAGTGAAAGAGCTAGAAAACCCAAGATCCATGAGGATTATACTACCACAAGATGAAATGAGTCTCAAACTTCATCTCACTACAGTATTAGCGATAGGACACCAAATACTCATACAAGGGATACTAAATGCAATATGAATGCAAAGCTAAGAACAATGAAATTCTTTTAACAAAAATTCTAGAAATTGAAATAGAAAGGCAATAACCGAAAAATGAAAATTCAGAAATAAAAATTTAAATGCCATAAAATGCAGTTCAAAATATACAAAGGGGTTGATTCTCCCAAGGTGGTGAATGAGTCCCATTATGGATATTTTTCAAAATTTTCAAAAAAAATAATTTAATTTTATGCTTTTTATGTTTTAGGATCTGTAAACGAGATGCAAAAATGCAAGCTATATGAGCTTTCACTAATGCAAAATAAAAAAACCCTAGAATGCTCATTAACCAATGCAAGCTCTAATGCAATGTCAATACAAGCCAAAGGTAGGATGGAAATTCACTCTAAATGAGAAATTTAATATTCTAAATGCAATTTCACCAAACTAAAATGTTGAAAATGTGGTATGGTTATATCATATAGTTTTAGGACATAGACCACACCCACTTTCCCAATTTCATTCAAGGATAACCCTTGAGATCTCAGATCTTGCAAGAGGGTTGTCTAAGGGATAAATGAAAACTAATAAGGGGTTCACCACCAAGTAAGAAATTGGAAAAGATAATGAAATGCAAGATAAAACACTTAACCCTAATTCAATGTAATGACCTATAAAATAAACTAAAAAAGTAAAGGAAACAACACAAAATGCTATAGGAAGGAATAATTGTACCTAGAAAATCTGGAGATGACTTGAAGGAGCTCTAAAACAATAAAAAATCTACTTTTAATGTTGAGTGGAACTCATTTTCCAGGCTATATGAATTAGTCTAGTTTTTGGAAAGCTGTATGGGAATAGGAATATTCCAAAAGGGTATCTAAATCTACAACAAAACTAGATTTTGACTGGAACTAGGACTCATTCACTAGAAGTGGAAAATCGGTCCAATTAGGATTTTCTTAAGCTTAAAAGTCTAATCTTGCTCTTCTATATTTGCTTTGTCCTTCGTGAGTGATTTTCAAACCTAAAACCCATATTTGCAACTTGTAGGTGTTCTCCAAGGTTCTCCAAGACTTTATAACAACTTTGAAAACTTTGAATGATTTGACAACTTTCCTTAATCTTGCTCCTTAGGAAATCTATAGCCTAGACCTACAAATCACACCCAAAGGAGAGGGAATTTTTTTTTTGGGTTAGTAGATAGAGGTTTTCCTTGGTCAAACCCTATTTTAGAAATCAATCCTTGAAATGAAATCAAATAAGAATAGAGAATGAAGAATGATAAATGAACAAATGACAATGTTGCAAATCACCAAACCCTTGCAATAAATTGTTGCAATTATGCTTGAGATGGCTCCAATGGATGTAGATCCTAACTCTTGCTTGAATGATGTTGATCTTGGATGAAACACTTGCTTAAATAAAAAAACCCTACATCATAATTGTTAGCTCCACAAAAAACATGATGCATGCAGTCTTTGGTCAACATGATGATTGATGCTTGAATGCAACTCTAAAATTATTGATGACCTACTCTTGAAAACATCTGAGTTCTCTTGTGAACTCAAACTTGCTATTAGGAATGCTCTCACAAAATTCTTAGGTGAAAATAAATGAAAGAACCTTGAATTTAAACTCAATTATGCAAGAATTCTCAAAATTACAACACTACAATCTAGCATCAGATCTAGGAGAATACAATCTCACCAAAAATTTAAATTAATTTTTATTTTGGGCCACACGGGTCTCTTTTGTCCAAGGTGGCGAATGAGTCCCATTAGCCATAATTTTGAGATCATTTTCAAAAATGCTTAGAAATATGTGAAAACAAGTTTGAGACCCAAAAATATAGGTGCAACTCATTCACCCAAGGTGGTGAATGAGTCCCAAATCACTAAATCTAGCTCTTTCAATCTTGAAACACTTGAATTGTGATTGGGAAATGATTTGTGTGAGGATTATCCTAAAAAAGATGTATTAAATGGGGATTATGGATGCAAAATAAGGCCAATTAAAGCATAAGAGAGCCCAATTATTAATGACAACCCTAGAAAAGTGCAAAAGTGTGTTACAACACTTCAAACAAGGCAAGATTAAGGTCAAAAAGAGGTTATTTAGGTGTAATTAATTAATAAGACCTTAGAAAAGCATGAAAGTGAGCTACAACACTTCACAACACTTTAGCAAGATACCACTAAGCTCTTTTAATTCAAAAGGGCCCAAGATCTAATGTGAATATGTTAGGTGTATTATAACATTAAATCAAGGCCAAGTTAGGGGACCTTTTTCTATCATTACATAAAGATAGGTGAGATCACACTTGAACTGAGTGAGATACTTTCTAGTTCCTTGGAAAACCTTATCATTCCTCTTATTCTAGATAAACCAAAAAATATCATTACAAATATGAGCCAAAATTTATTCAACTCAACATTAAAAGCTTCAACATATCCATCTAGAATTTCATGCCATGAAAAACCACAAGGATCAAACCAATTGACTAGTAAACCAAAAAATAATGACCAAATTACAACAAAAAATTTACATTAAGAAAAGAGATGGTCAATAGTTTAAGACACATTACAACATTCACACATTCTAGTATAAATTTCATATGAATACAAAATCTTATCCATAGTTTTTTTTAAGCAACAACAACCAATGAAAATAAGCTTTATTGGTTTGACTGAGTTGTTCCAAATATAGTTCAGCCTAATAGACCATTTAGATTCTGACCAGTGAAAGTTCCAAGATATATTGAGCTATTTATGAACCTCTCCCAAGCTAGATACTAGGGCATAAATTTTATTGAGTGTCATCTCTATCAATTTTGATCCATCTTTCCAACAAACCTTTTGTAGAAGATCAGCCCCACTGATCAGTTGTATCAAGAAAAAGTCTCCCACCACCTTTTTAGAATTGAATATATTTTCATTGATTGATGTTATCTCTCAACTGCTCCCAATCCCTTAACTTGTCATTACATATAATATCCTACATATATTTGGTCCCATTTGAGCTCCATAACTTTGCATAGCACCCTTGAGACAAGGCTAGGGGTTTATCATTCCACATAATATTCCACCAAATCAATCTATCTTTAACACACTAAGTCAAAGAAAAGCAATAGGATTCTCCATTACAAATCCATTTCCTTACTTTAGTCCATTCCCTCCAAAGAGTTACAAACATAGGCAAGCCAAAAGCTTAACATCAAATTGGCCAAAATAGGATATCTTGAAGATGTAAACTACCCCAATGTTTTCCTTTCTTTGGTTTGGAGAGGATAAATTATTTCTAATTAATAATTTCCAAGGATCTTCACCCTCAATATCCTTAAAGATCCATTTGGAATAAAACACTAGACCTTGGAGTTCGAGATCTTTGAGCCCCAGGCCCCCCATCTGCTTAGACAAGAAACACCATTTTTAGTTCACATTGTGTCTTTTCATATTTCCCTTACCATCCAACCACAAAAACTCCCTTCAAATCTTTAAAGTTTCTCAAATTGGGTTTCAAAAAATAACCTAGCTAAGGAGCAATATATGGCATGAGAGGAAATAACTTTTTGAACCACTTGAAGTCTCCATAGTAAGGATAGCAGGTGTGTTTTTCATTTTACATGTTTATTTTCAAATTTTTGGAAGAGCCATTCCCACATATTTTTTAGAGAAGGATCAATAGCAAAGGGTATGCCCAAATATTTTACCACTTTAAAAGGATCATTCCATTGTAAACATTTATTACTTAGCTAGTTAAGTGGGTCTTTAGACTAGCTAAACACCATGGAATTATTTGGGGAAATTTTAGATCCAAAGGCCTCACAAAAGATATACATTTTATTCATGATATTATCAACTTTTTTCTCTACATGTCAATTCTATGAACAGATATATGTCATCAAAAAACTAGGCATTAATCAACTATTCTTGATTTGGAAGCCTAATGCCATTTATTGTAAGGGAGATGAGATCAGTTTTGAGGACATAGTGCATTGCATTATCAAAAATCACAAATAAGGTAGGAGAAATTGGGATCATTGTCTTGTATATCTTTGGAGCATAAGAGGATTAGTGAGAGTACCATTTCTATCAATATGGGTAGAAGAGTCATTAAAAAAAATATCAATCCATTTGTAGAATCTTAGGGGAAAGCTAAATTTTTTTAACATATCAATCACAAAAGGCCACTCAGTCTTGTCATAGGCCTTTTCAAAGACTAATAGAATCATTGCAACATTCTTATTTTAATTATTTTCCTAATGCATCCCTTCCCAGTTGGTTATCCAAATTTCAAGTATATACCTCCCCTTTATAAATCCAATTTATTTAACTAAAACAATATTATTTAGATTTCTTGTGAGTCTTCTAGCCAAGGTTTTAGAAATAATTTTATACAAGACATTCAAAAGTGTTATAGGTCTCTAGTTTTTAATTAGCTCCTTGTATCCCTCTTTAGGAATCAACTTAATGATACCTTTGTTAGTATTGGGTCCTAAAGAGTTTCACTAGTAGGAATAATTATAGACTTCCAAGAGTTCTATGAAAACCCAATCAATATTAGGCTTGTAAAACTCTAAGTTAAGTTCATCTACCCTAGGGGAATTATCATTAGCTAAGGATTTAATGGTTTCCCCCATTTTTGAGGTAGTAATATCCTTATCCAAATAGGATGTATCCTCTAGGTTGACCTTATTTGGGATTATTTTGAGACAAAAATTTCTAGATTCCAAAGCATTACCATCCATTTCAAAAGAGAAGAGTTTTTGGAAGAAGGAATAAAATGCTTCTCTCATGAAGGTAGGTTCTTTGGAAACAATTTCTTTATTTGTAATCGGTCCAATCTCCTCTAGACACTATTTATACCTGGTCAATTTGAAGAAGTATTTTGTTACTTTTTCCCCATCTCAAATCCAATTAATATTGGCTCTAATTTTTTTCCCTTGAAATTTGTAACTCCATATTTTCCTAAGCAGGGATTTGGTTCTCATCAAGGATGCTTCTAGCTATATGTTAAGAGAGTTATCCTGAACCCATGCTTCATACAATAGGAGCTTTTGGTGTAATAAGTTTTCAAGCTTTTTCTTATCAAGATATTTCCTTTTTCCAATATTTTTAAACATCTTTCTCCAAACTATTATCAGGTATTCCCACTTTTGTATACAATTAAGATCATTGTTTAGCTTTTTCAAAAGGAGAGTGGTCATTTTGATGCAACTAACGTACTCCCCATCATTGAGAAGGGATTTATTCAACTTGAAAAAATGGGGCCTACCAAAGGGTGGAGTAGAGGGGGTTGAAGCAAAAGGAAGTCTCAATGGGTGAATTGTTTGACATTGAGATGGGATGATAACCATAGAGTTTGTACCATGCTTTCCCTTGAAAATGAAATTATCCATATTCCCATAAAATCTATTCAATCTACAGTATATCATTTTAGTTAGGGATTTATTATTGCACCAAGCATACCAAATAGACTTAGATGAGTCTTTTCCAGGTTCTAAGGGATCAACCAGATTGAGTGTTCCTTTTAGTTTAAACCAAAAAAATTATTTATCACCTTTCAATATCATATCATTACCACATTTCTTGTCTTGTTTCATTTCAACCATATTAAAATAACTAGTACAAATCCAAGGGATCTTAGGTAGATTCCATACCATCCAGTTCCATAGATTACCCCATTCTCTATAATCACTTGGTGCATAAAGTGAAAAAAATACCATTACTTCTAAATAAATCTTTAGAGAAATCCATGTAAGCCTATTACATGAAGAGGTCCCCTAGTTGACAACTTCTTTAGCCCATTTAGGATTCAATATAATGGTTGTTACCTCTTTACCTTTATCATGTCTTGACATGAAAACTTATTCATTCTTCCAAATAAAATTCATTACAGATTCAACATGATGTCTTGTAAGAACAAAATATCTAGATATTGCCTATTATAGCCACATACTTTTTTTTTGGTCATTCCAACCATCTAATTTAGCTCATGCCCTACCATGGTTCTACTGATGTAGTAGATGACCCTCTCTATTCCATTTTCATCATGCTAAGCTAGGAGAGCACCAAAACCTGCTATTGTTGCTGATATGTAGAGAATTGGCAGTTTTCCTTGGATTGGTGGCATAAGCACTAGAGGTGTGAGAAAATATTCTTTGATTTTGTTGAAGGCCTAATCACACTTCTCATCCCATTTTTACACTACCCCCTCATGAAGTAAGTGAGAATATGGGATAGACTTTTCCGCTAATTAAGCTATGAATCATTAGATTGACTAGAGTCTACCTTAGAGGCCTCTTAGCTGCTTCAGATTTTTGGGTGCCTCCATCTTGAGGATTGCTTTTAGTTTAATTGGATATATCTCAATTTCTCTCATAGACACAATCTATCCCAATAGCTTCCTTGATTGTACACTGAAGGCACACTTCTTTGGATTTAGGTGGACCTTGTATTCCTCAAGCCTATCAAAGATGGAATTCAATGCTGCTATGTGATCAATCCTAATACCTACAAAACACAATGAAAAAAAACATAGTTAGATCAATGCAAGAAAGAATCAAGATTCCATATGAAATCCATTAGCAATGCTCAAAATAGGAAGTAAAATTGAAAAACACAATGATAAAACAATGAAATCCTAATTAAGCAAGAAAACTCTTGGTCTCATGGGGGAATTAGTGTCAATTTGATGTGAAAATTGGCCCTTTCCCAACTCGTATGATGCAATGTTCATGAGTGATGAAGTTTGATCCACTTTGTTGAATATTCACTTGATCTCCATGATGAAAAACCTGCATAACCTAGCTAAGACTTTGATAAGATTGATGAAAATGGTGATGCTTGAAGATGAAATTGAGTATAATAAGTTTGCTCAAATTGTGGATGATCAAATGAGGAGATAAACTTCTTATTTATAGAAAGACAAGATGAAAGAATTCCCAAAATGAAGCAATGTGGGACTAACTTTCAACCAATGGCCAAATGCCACTTGTCAAGAGATGAATGGGCCAAGAATGTGTACATTTTGATGAATGTACAATCAATTAGCATTGTAAGGATTTGATAGTTTGGTTGACTTAGATCATTCATGATGTATGGAGTAGGTTTATATTCCATGTTCCTCTTGTGTTTTGACCTTGTTGACCTCTAATGGATTTAGTACCAATGATGAGATGAAGGGTGAAAAGGGTGAATGATATGGGTGTTGAACTTTTTAGGAACTTTGGATAAATGCTAGACTTAGGGTTTGATTTTGATTGGTTTGATTGGATAATGAACTTGTAAACTAGGGCTAATAATGGAAGACTTGCTTCACTTGCTAGGATCAAATGCTCATGCCCTACTAATTCCTTTCTATTTTTGTGTGTCTACGGGGAACTACACAGCTATTAGTCTAGTGTCACCATATAGAACTACTAGCAGTCCAAAATCGCCATACAACAACACTTCAAACTTCAAACCATGCCACTTTTTCTTTCCCACCCATAATTCAAAAGTTCAAACTTCTTTGATGGGTCAATTCATGGGTGCTAGAATTTTCAAACTCTAAATTGCACCGCTAGGTGAAATTCTGATGCAATCATGCTCTCTATTTTGCTGCAAAGCACCATGCACAAATTTAGTGGTGCCATATAGCAATGTTGAGTCCTTTAAACTGCAACGCCTATGTAGAATGTGACAGTAGAGTCAAGTAAACACTTTAAATTAGTTCAATTTCGACATGTTATTTTTCATTTTGATTACTTCAAGTTGCTAACTGGTTGCTCTAAGCTCTATTTTGCAATTCTAATCAGTTTTTACAAGTTGGCTTGATCAAAGGTGAAGAAGGGAAATAAAGTTGAAAGCTTCATAATGACATCATTTGCTTATTACATCAAGTGTTTTTAAAAAATTTAGTTTTTGTTTAACACTTTTGGAGAGATCATAATCTCTCTTAAGGAATCTTTGTCTTTCATGCTCTTAGAACATATTAAGTTTCTTCTGGGCTCTAAAAAGAACACTACAAATTTTTTCAATTTTTGCTACAAAGGGCATACAAAGAACATTAAACAAATCCACTAGATTTTGTTTAAAGGTTAACAATTTAACAAGGCAACTTTCACACAGTTTCCTTTGGTGTTTAAAAAAAAGTCACTTTTGAGGATAAAATGAACATGTGCTACTTTTTCTTGTAATTACTTACCCAAAGTAATACCATTGAAAAGGCATATGCACTTCTCTCATGCC
The DNA here is from genome assembly GCA_007258455.2 of Sequoia sempervirens. NCBI lineage: Eukaryota > Viridiplantae > Streptophyta > Pinopsida > Cupressales > Cupressaceae > Sequoia > Sequoia sempervirens. The sequence goes on along the minus strand of VDFB02158351.1, from coordinate 2,274 downwards.
TCACGACTATCTTGAGAATCGAAAGCATTTTTGGTGATCTTACGTTGGGTAAAGTAATTTCCTCCACATTTCATTTTGGGATTAAAATTGAACACATCTTACGAGTGTGTGGAACATATTATGTGTGTTCTCTCTTTGTTTCTCAAAAAATATCGATCAAACTATGGATATGTTTGCTCACTTTTGTTTATCTTAGAGGGCATACCTTGTGGGAAAAAGTAATCACCCAAGGGAACGACCCAACTGGGAATATGCTAAAGCTAAGCAACTTCCACCTAGGATATAAGTGTGGGTACTAGAACAAAATCCATTATCATGATGGTCATTCCAATGAAAAGTGTAACAATGGTCTCTCGATGAATGGATGATCACCCACAAATAGAATGGATGCATCAAAACCCTTGTTTAGAAAAGGCCAAAATCCTTGATCTATTTGTTGGTGCAAGAATGGTCATTTTGAAGCTACCCCACACTTTTACATCTTTTAGTAGAAATGGTAAGTATGCCATAGGAGTTTAATAGGTGTTGATGCTACCAATTGTTGGTATGTGGCGACTGATCATGCTATACTGTATAGCCCATGGTATACTGTACACCCTTGCCCCTATCCTTGCCGGGGTCCGGGGCCGAGCCGAGCCCCGGGTGGGGGTTCGGGGGCGATAGCCCCCAAGAAAAATTTTCCTCCTACTTTTTCACGTGATCATCGAAAAAGGGAAAAATCAATGGAAAAAGAAAAATTCGATTTTGTAGAACCCAAAAATCTGGAAGCTTCTAAGCTTGGTAAAAAGGGGTTCGGATGGGTATTACTGTATAATGAAAAATGCGATTATTCGCAAGATTGTAACAGGTTTTACACTGGATAATAAAAGTATTGGATGGCTGCGGTTTGGTGGATGTAGCCCAGATTGGGTGAACCACGTTAAATTCTTTGTGTTATGATTTATTCTGTGTATGTTTTAGTTTCTCTATTTATTAATTAAAATCTACATTTAATTGTTAGATATCTGCCATCTCTAATCCTAACAAATGGTATTAGAGCGGGTTGTGTTTTGATTATCATCTGTAGGAAAGATCTCGCGGTTGAGTGGGAGTCTCATGGTTGAGTGGGAGAAATGGCAGATGAGGGTAAGAAGGTTGAGAAGTTTAATGGGTAGAACTATCAGTTATGGAAGATGCAGATGGAGGACTATCTCTATCAGAAGGATTTATGGCATCCATTGGAAGGGAAAACCAAGAAACCTACAACAATGTCAGATGAGGACTGGGAGATCTTAGATAGAAAGGCTCTTGGCAGTATTCGTTTGTGCCTAGCACAAATAGCGGCGTTCAATATTACAAAAGAAAAGACAATTCAAGAGTTGATGGAAACCCTGGAAAAGTTATATGAAAAGCCTTTCGCTTCGAATAAGGTATTTCTTATGAAGCATTTATTTAATATGAAAATGGTAGAAGGTGGGTCAGTTATTGATCATTTAAATGAGTTTAATACAATCACCAGTCAATTAACTTATGTAAAAGTAAACTTTGATGAAGAAGTTAGGGCTCTTTTGATTCTGTGTTCTTTGCCTCAAAGTTGGAATAGCTTGGTAATGGCTGCTAGCAATTCTATTTCTGGTTCGAATACATTGAAGTTTGATGATGTTGTTGGTGTTATCTTGAGCGAGGAAATTCGTAGGAAAAGTTCAGGTGGGACATCCACATCAGGCAGTGTTTTGAATGCAGAAAGCAGGGGCAGGACAAAGGAGAGAGGAAACAATTATGGAAATCGTGGGAAGTCACGAGGAAAATCAAAGGACAAAAGGTCTCAATCTAGAGACACGAGGGATTGTTGGTACTATGGTAAGCCGGGTCATCTGAAGAAAGATTGTTGGTCTCAGAAAAATAAAGAAGGAGACAGAAAGGAATGAAGTAAAGAGGCAAATGTGGTAAGTAATAAATCTGATGAGGATGCTTTGATTCTTTCCCTTGATAATGCTAATGATTCTTGGGTGTTAGATTCAGGGGCTTCATTTCATGCTACCCCCCATAGAAGTTATTTTCTTGATTATGTCCAAGGGGATTTTGGGCTAGTTTATTTAGGAGATAATGAACCCTCACGATTGTTGGAAAGGGAAGAATCAAGATTAAGCTGCGCATCGGGAATCATTGGCTACTACTGAGGTAAGGCATGTCCCAAAGTTTAAAATAAATTTAATTTTAGCAAGGCAACTAGATGATGACGGTTGTGTCATTACATTTAGTGATAAAAAATTGAAGGTTACAAAAGGTACCTTA